>CATIWK010779218.1:0-12096 GCA_949634005.1 Mallotus japonicus
TCGGAATGTATGGTTGTAAACTTTGATTTGTTAAGACTTAAAAGCATGAAATGAGATTAATGTGCAAACTTGAACTTAATGTAAAACTTGATCCATTGTTCAAAGGCAATCAAACATTTGCATGTTAATAAAGGAATAATCAAATAATTAAGGGTAATGAATCACGAACATAAACGGAGGCCGACCGCAAGGTCGGGTGAGCATTCAAACGCTCATACCCAGTTTTCGAACCCGTTCTCTGATGATTGCTTCTGCGAACCTCCATGGAATCCAGTTGCCGTACAAGTGTGTCTCGGCTTTCATTTGGGTGGTGACTCCATCTCCGATCAGGCTTTAACCTATATCATATTTCTCAAGTGGGCCTCGAGCCCACAACAGTGCTGTGGTCGCCAACACTTGGGGGCGCGCTAAACCCTGCCACCTACAGTGGTGACTCCACTGGGGATAAAGAAACTGATTCTAATGTTTGTGATTTATCATCTTTAATTATTCCTTGATTTCTTTTGCATTCTTGTTGCATTCACTACACGTTTTGCACACAATGAGCACTTCAGTCCCTATTTAGCCGGTAATGGTCCATACTTCGCTACCTATGTTTCACTCAAACCTGGTGGTGGAATATCGCCTGTTACCACTCACGACACATACAATCTGCGTTACTTAGACCCTTTAGTGGGGAGACGTATATGGATGTAAATAGTTGTGGGAGTCGAAGCCTTACTACCCGAGACTCAAGCTCATGTAGTGACTTAGCAATTTTCATTAGGGATGTTCCCTTATGCATATGTTTTATGCCCTTTAATGGATCCTTATAATAAAACCAAGCCCGTTATCAATGGACCTTATGCAAGATAGGGCCTTTCATGCCTATTTTTTGGCCCATTTTAAATGGATATTACCCAAATGGGCCTTTCATGCCCATTTTTGGGCCCACCATGAATGGATCTTAAACAAGGTAGGCCCAGATATCACTCTTAGCCCGATAAGCAGACTTTGAATTTATTAAAAGGATTAATTACTTGTTTGCACCATTCTGATGGACTTTGATGTCCCCTGCTGATAATAGAAACCAGGCCAAAAATCCTAGGACAAGATACTCGCCAGTGAATATGTGTGAGGGAGGAATAAGGGTGGAGGTCATCGCTCTTTTATCATTTTATCCGTATTTGTCTATGCTATCTGTGAATTAAGTGTTTATTTCTCTCTACTTTGAGTATTGGACCAGCCTGCATATCATGCATACACGTCATGCATAATTCTGACTGGTGGTTTTACAGCTATAGATCCTTCAAGTTCATCTGTCTGGACTCGTTCTAGTTCCAATCGCCTTGTTAAAAGCTCAGAAATAGTAATGGCGGGCAGCTTTCATCCTGAGGCCTTTAAAGCACAGTTAAAGGATGAGGTGGTTGCACAGTTAAAAGAAGAAATGGCTGCTCAGAACCGAGCTATGATGAGGCAGATAATGGGAGAGATGACTAAGCTGATTAAAGAGAAACAACCAGCACAACCAGCACCACCAACTGCTCCTATTGATCTGGATACTGAAATCGCGATGAGAGCAAGAGAGGAGAATGAGGTTATAGTGTTGGCTGACCCGGTAAGTCAAAGGAATGTAGGCCAAGCTGAAGAAAAAGAATGACCTAATTGGGCTAAGGACCTGACCAAGGCTGTGACCCAGATACAAGTAATGATGAATGAGAAAGGCATGGCCACTCCGATAAATTATACCAGCTTGACCTTGGGTGAGGAAGATGATCCCCTGCCTCAAAAGTTCAAATTCCCAAATATGAAGAAGTACTCGGGGACTGATGACCCACATCTGCACTTGAAACAGTATATGACATACATGAACGCCACTGGCTTGTCTACGATTCAAATTGTCAAGCAATTTCCTATGTCGCTAGAAGGTACACCTATCCGGTGGTTCTATGCTCTAGATCCACATGTCCAATCGGATTGGTATGAATTATGCGCTGCAATTGTGAAGCAGTATGGCCTTAATGTCCAACTGGAAGTGTCGCTGAGAGACCTATAGAACACCAAACAAAAATTCAACGAGTCTTTCACTGACTACCTGACACATTGGAGGGAGAAGCTAGGCCAAATGAGACATAGGCCTGCTGAGGCGGACCAGCTGATAATAGCTATGGAGGGTTGCCCTCTGGCACTGTCCAAAAAACTAAGAGACCTGGGAATCTGCAGCTTTGAAGAATTATACAGATTTAGGGTCCAGAAAGAGTCAGATTTAGCTTAAGAGAGAAGATTCTTCAGGGGAAGAGCTGGGGGCAAAGAAGGAGCCAGCTCGAGCAGTAATGTACAGATAGACGCCATTAGGCCATAGCTGAGTGGCAATGTGCATATTAATGCAGTAAGACAACCCCGAAGGTTCTCAAATTTGGGGTGACCTCTTTCTAAGGTTCTTGAGAAGTTGATTGAGAAGAACTTACTGCGGCCTTTACCTTCACAACAACCCATACCAAATGCTAACCCAAAACTCTTATGTAAGTTCCATCAGACCATTGGTCATGAGACTGATAATTACACCCGGTTGAGGCATGAGATTCAAGACCTCATCGACGCTGGAAAGATCACAGACCCAGAAAGCCGAAAGCCAAATACCCAGAATAATCCTCTGCCTAACTACCGAAATGCCCCACCACCAAATGCACCCATCCTTATGATTAACACCGGTTTGATAGAGGAATAAGTGTTTAATTCCTTTGTCAACACCACTTCTGAAATACCAGAACTCAAGCCAAAAGACCTGAGCCAGAAAGAGCAACCTGTAGAGCTTCCAATGCGTGTTTTAGACATTTGGAGCTCTGATGATGAGAGTGAAGGGCGGGTTGATCTGTGGGAAGATAAAGAGAATAAGGTAAATTAGCCTGTAGGAAAAGTTGAGGAGAAAGTGGGAGAAAGCGAACTTGTTAAACCAGAGCATGAAGAAGCTAAAAGCTCAGAGGGAAAAGTAAAGAAGGAAGAGATAATTGCCAGTGTCTGGGAACTGCTCATGCATTCCAGGGACCACAAGGAAGCATTGGTACTAGCTCTGGATCAGAGGAAGATCTCCATGGGATGTACACCTGAACAGATGGTTGGCTCTTTGACAGAAACTCCCCAAGGAACCATGATGTTCTCTCATGATGACCTACCTCTCGAAGGAAGGGATCACCACAAGGCTTTATTCATCAAAGCCGAGGTTAAGGGGAAGATGACGTGCTGTGTAATGGTGGATAATGGATCCGCCATCAATGTATGCCCGCTAAAGATCTTACCAAAGTTGGGGTTAGCTGTAGCCGATTTAAAGCCTTCTGAGGTAGTTATCAAGGCTTATGATGACACGAGAAGGAATGTCGAAGGGACGTTCAGAGCGTTAGTCAAAACGGGACCCATTGAAGCCTGGGTTAATTTACATATGATCGATATACCCGTGACCTTTGCCATTCTGCTAGGAAGGCCCTGGTTCCATCCTCTAGGTGGTGTGCCATCCACTGTCCACTAAAAGATCAAGTTTCCGTATGAGAACAAAGTTGTCACCGTATCAGCGGAAACTGAAACTGCTGTAGCTGCCCTGAAACTGGCACCTAAAGAAATTCCCATAAGTCCTAGTTTTGAAGTTTGCGTGATTTACAATGAGGCTGAGATGAGCGAGAAGGTTTTCGGTATGATGCGGAACATGGACTTCTTTCCTGTTTTGGGATTGGAAAAGAATCAGCAGGGTGTAACTAGACATGTGGAGCACGAAACACTGGTCCTGCAGCATGGAATAGGGTATGAAGGAGGTGACAGTCCTGAGCAAGAACTTGACATCTGGGATCAACTCGAGAAGGAGGAAGTTAAGTATGAGAGAAAAGCCCTACGAGAGACTTTTGTGAGGCAGGGCACCAGTTATCCTTACAGCGGGGCCCCTGAACCTATTCTGATGGCTGGGGAGGTGATCCCGGGATTTGAGATCTTTGATGAGTATGTGAACGGGACCCAGAAGGCTAACACCACAAATCTCCCCTTGGAAGAACTGATAGTGGCTGAAGAGGAGCCTGAAGAGGACATGGCTGCTCCGGAAGCAAAAGACATCGATGGTCTGGACAAGGAGTTGGATCTCGAGACTTATGTTCTAAATTCCATCGTAGATCTTTTTTATAATGATGATTTTGATATGTCTTTAGCTTCTTTGTTTGAAACTGATGACTTGTTTTTCTCAAAAATGAATGTAATGAAGTCTAACTTTGCTTACTTATGCGATGTGTTTCCTAACGGTTATTCTGTTTGTGATGATCATTTCATGCATATGTTTGACATTAATTCTACACAAACTGAATCATTTAATTTGGGCACAAATGATAACCCTAGAAATATATTGCTTGGTTCTAATTTAACTCATGAAGAGAAGGAAAAAATGAAAGAAACTTTAAAAGGAAGATAGGAAGTGTTTGCTTGGGGTTACAAGGATATGCCGGGCATCGACAGGGAGATTGCAGAGCACAAAATCCCTATGTATCCTCATATATCGCCAATAAAGCAAAAGAAAAGGAGGTTAAGACCTGAATGGGCTCTTTTGGTCAAAGAAGAGGTAGAGAAGTAGCTAAAGCAAAATTCCTGGAGGTAGTAGAGGACACCCACTGGCTGGCGAACATAGTCCCGGTTCCTAAGAAAGACGGAAGGGTCAGAATGTGCGTGGACTATAGAGACTTAAACAAAAGCCTGTTCGAAAGATGACTTCCCATTACCACACATTGATACCCTTGTCGATAGCGCGGCTTCCAGCGTAATATATTCCTTCATGGATGGTTTTTCAGGATATAACCAGATTATGATGGCAGTGATAGACAAGCTGAAGACATCATTCACTACTGAGTGGGGGATCTATTGCTACACAGTCATGCCATTTGGGCTAAAGAACGCAGAGGCCACTTATCAGAGGATGGCCACTACCTTGTTGCATGACATGATCCATAAGGAGATAGAAGTGTATGTTGATGACATGATGGTAAAGTCTGCAATCAGAGAAGGTCATTTTGAAGCTCTGGACAAGTTTCTAGCGAGGGCTGAGAAGTACAATCTCAGACTGAACCCAAAGAAGTGTATATTTGGGGTAATATCTGGGAAACTACTGGGGCACATTGTTAGCCAGAAAGGAATAGAAATTGATCCGGATAAAGTTAAAGCAATCTGTGAAATGCCTGCACCTAAGACAGAAAAGGAAGTTAGGGGGTTCATCGGACAACTGCAGTACATCAGCAAGTTTATATCTAAGTTGACTGCAATTTACAAGCCGATCTTCAAGCTTCTGAGGAAGAATTAGCCAGTAATCTGGGACGATAAGTGTCAACAGGCTTTTGAAGCTTTCAAGGATTATCTGGTGAACCCGCCGATCTTGCAACCGCCGAGACCTGGTAAACCTTTGATCCTCTACCTGGCAATCGAGAAGGATGCGATAGGGGCTATATTAGCACAAGAAAGTGAGGGGAAATTTGAAAACGCTGTGTACTATATGAGCAAGAAGCTGCTGCAGTATAAGGTTAATTACAGTTTGGTAGAGAAGACGTGCTTAGCTGTGATCTGGGCAACGAAGAAGCTCCGTCACTACTTTCAATCTTACAGCGTGCAAGCAGTTTCTAAGCATGATCCCTTGAGGTACCTTCAACAGACACCTTCACTTACGGGAAAGCTAGCAAGGTGGTTGGTTCTGCTTACTAAGTTCGACATAGACTATGTGGTAAAGAAGGTGGTGAAGGGAAGAGCCGCAGCAGATTTTCTAGCACAGAACCCGATAATTGAGGATCAAGAATGGGAGTTGGAGTTTCCCGATGAACATTTAGCATCAATAGAAGTGCAAGGATGGAAAATGTACTTTGACGGAGCATTAAATAGTCGAGGAGCAGGTATAGGCATAATCTTGGTCACGCTAGAAGGAGAAATGATCCCAATGGCAAAAAGGCTAGAATTCGATATAACAAACAATCAAGCTGAATACGAGGCCTGTATCTTCGGTATGGAAGTGTTGCGCAGTGTGGGGGCAGAAGATGTTGTCATATATGGGGATTCTATGCTGGTTATAAAGCAAGCTTCTAAGGAGTGGGAAGTGAAAGAAGATAGGCTACGATTGTATTGTGATTACTTGGCCACTGTTTCACTGTCTTTTACTCAATGCCAATTTGTCCATCTCCCAAAAGAAGATAACTAGATGGCAGATGCCCTAGCTACTCTAGCATCTATGTGGGAGAGTGGGAAGCAGCCAGAGGTCAAACCTTTGATCCTGACAAGGTCCCGAAGCCCTTGTTATGAGGAAGTAAGGGTCATGCCACTGGATACTGCTGAAAGGCCTTGGTTCTATGATCTGCAATGATACTTAGAGACAGGACAGTTGCCTGAGGATGCTAAAAGGAAAGAAAGAGTGTCGTTGAGAATGTTATCACGACAATTCATTAGCTACAACAGGATGCTATATAAGAGAATACTGACTGATGTTCACTTAAGATGTGTCGATAAAGCTGAGGCTCAAGAACTCATAGAGGCAGTGCACGGAGGAGTATGTGGGCCACATATGAATGGGACAGTATTGGCAAAGAAGATAACTCGTCAGGGGTACTTTTGGTTGACCATGGAAACGGACTGTGTCAAGTTCGTGAAGAAATGTCATGACTGTCAAGCTTATGGTGACGTCAGTCATTTACCGTCTATAGAGCTGCAGGGAATGACCTCTCTGTGGCCGTTTACAGTCTGGGGAATCGACATTATCGGAGAAATAAGACCGAAGGCATTGAATGGTCATCGATACATCGTAGTGGCCATCGACTATTTCTCCAAATGGGTTGAAGCTGAGTCCTATGCCACTGTTGATTTGAAGCAAATGGCAAGGTTTATTGAAAAGAATATAATTTGCCGGTATGGATTGCCTCATCATGTTTTCACTGACAATGGCGTCCAATTTCGAGCTGAAACCGCTACTTTACTATAAGAGTACAAGATCAAGCATCATAGATCGTCTCCTTACAGACCGCAAGAAAATGGTGCAGTAGAGGCTGTGAACAAGAATGTTAAGAAGATCTTGTCCAAAACACTTGAGAATTATAAGGACTGGGACTGGGCAGATTATCTGTAGTTTGCACTGTGGGGATACAGGACTACCGCTAGGACGTCGACAAGAGTCAGTCCTTATTCCTTAGTATATGGATGTGAAGCTATATTGCTGACAGAGGTTGAGATTCGGTCATTAAAGGTTCTTTTGGAATCTAAGATCCCCTAATATCAGTGGGTAGAGAGCCGCTTAGCTCAGCTTGTATTGTTGGATGAGAGAAGGATGAAGGCCATGTATCACGCACAGTTGTACCAGAAAAGGATAGCTCGAGCCTATAATAAAAAGATAAGGCCGAGAAAGATCAAAGAAGGTGATTTAGTGTTGAAACTCACAAAACTGATCATGACCGACCCACGCGGGAAGTTTAGGCCTAACTGGGAAGGTCCGTACCTGGTGAAGAAGTTATTCTCCAAAGGTGCTGCTATTATATCTGATTTGGAAGGGAATGAGTTCAGAGAGCCCATTAACCTCGACAAGCTGAAGAAATACTTCCTGTAAGAGTCTCGCTAGAGAGAAAACCTCACAAAGAGGCTGTTTAGGCAAAAGTTAAGGACGGGAAAAATGAAGAAAGTAAAAAGTCCTGCTGGATTGAGAACATTGAAAGAGGCGGTCCAGGCAAAAGTTAAGGACATGTAAAAGGAGAAAGAGAGAGAGCGAAAAATAGTTATTTGGAAAACTTGCAAGGGCAAGCCAACTAACGACATGAGATATGTCAGAAGTGAAATGTATATGCATATTGTGATTAAATTAAATGAAACAGACTGTTCTAATTATTGTTAAACATTACATTAAGTGTTTACTACAAACTATTTAACTTTAAAAGGGAACTCTATTACACAAACGAGAAAAGATAACTTAGTTCATAGCCTAATTCTGTCTTCTTTTCTTTTGATATATTCTGAGCACTCGATGCTTACAATTCCCTAGTTCTTTTGCTCCTAATAAACTTATCTTTTTCTATTTCTTACAACTGAATCCACGCCTTGTACTGATCATCAGTGGATGGATCTCCATTATAGTCTATGCCCCTCTGAATAGCTCTTCGAGGCTAATAGCAGTCAAGTTTTCCAGAAAGTTCTGAGAAAGAGGTCCTGGCTCAAATTTATGAACGAGCTCTGGAATGTTTTGCTTTTGCCCGTACTATCGGCAGAGGCATGCTGGATTATAAAATGAAGCAAAATGGAGGTCAGCTAGGGGAGCGCAATGAGTGTAGGAATGGAGGGTCACGTGTTGTATTTTCCACCAAGGACACATCCATCAAATCAAGGTGTCAGGGAAGGTTGACAGCCAACCTTGGATGTTGTCCGGAACAGGATGCAATCTTCTAATTCTGCAGTGTTTAGCCCTATAACGTGCGATGTTTTACGGAGGATCTAGCAGTCCTAATTTCTCATGAAGCCACATCTGTAAGGATGATAAACAGACAAATTGAAGATGACAGAGTGGTAAAATGTAGGGGGCAAAAAGATAACACTAACCTCCAACAGTATCGGACTTCTAAAGAATCGCCTAGTTGAGGCAAAATTATGTAGCCTGATGAGTGTTTTACCTAGAATGAGAGGGAATGGGTTGAGTCCTACTCCCACTTGGCCCAAGATATGTAGGATCTTAGAATCACAATTTCTAAAGGGTGAAACGAGCAAAAATTGAGCATACAGGCAAAGGGCCATCGACCGGGGCCAGCAAGCTTCCATTTTGTCCATATTTAAAACGATCTCAATAAAGAATTCTAACTCAATCTCAGAGCCGAGAATGCAGTGAGCTAAAGACTGAGGTGAAAGATCAAGTATCTGAGCCATCTGGTATTGAATAGAGTGCGAATCTAGAATTCTGAGGTTAGGGATGATGAGTTGAGAAGCAGAATTCATCATACTACCTAGTAGAGCTTTGAATTCTTCTGGCAGGGGGCATAGCTCTGCAATGCTAAACCGAAAAATATGTTTTTTAGGATCCCAAAATTGAACCATAGCATGAAGGAAGGGGAAGTTGATTCTCTTGGCATATAGCGATCTGAAAGCTGAAAAGTGAAACGGCTCCAATCTAGCCTATAATTCTCCATCCAGGCTCTTCAGGATCGATTGTAGTAGTTTGAGGCTCCTTTCAGTCATGTTTAGGGGTTCTGGAAATTTTAGAGAGAGAAATTGGAGTTGTGGGACGAAGAGAAGAGAAATGGAGGATCAATTATAGATTTAGGGATTTAAAGAGGCCTGCGGTATGCTGAGGAGGCGATCGCCACATCGAGGAGGTGATCGCCCCCTAGCCAAGAGGTGATCGCCTCTTAACCAGAGATTTAAGAGGCAATCGCCTCTCTAACAGAATGATGTGCAATGATTTCAGGAGAAAATGGGATAGTTTTGACTGTAAATATGAAATTCAGTTGTTAAAAGAGATATTGTACATGCAACAGACATTCACTTGTTCCTAAAATTGCGAATAGATGTAATCGATACGGCAAAAGGTTCAGTTCATGAAGAGATCAATGAAATGAATGAATGAATATATGTAAAAGGACTGCTGAACATCAAAAGCAGTAAAAGATAATGTATCTCAAAAAGGGGAAGGGGGTCCTAAGCTACAGACGCTTTACTCTATGCCCTCTGAGTCCCCAGTAATGTCTCCACCTCCTGCAGCCTGCTCGCCTCCGTTGGCTCCCTCATCGACGTCCTCGTCTTCATCTTCATTAATCTACAAAACCTCAATCTGACTCTCAAGGGTAATGATCCTCTCCTGGCTCGCTTTGTCCAAGTCCTGCACACAAACATGAGGTAAGAAGGACATACATACATGCATACATATAGGAATAGGAAGAATACTTACCCTCCACTGCTCAGTGACCTCTAGCAGGTAGTCTCTCTGAGCTTCAATCAGCCTGTACATGTACTGACCCTGCTCTAGTGGAATCTGCATTATTAACAGAATGATCAGTACTAACGAATATTTTTAGAATGATGTAATAGACAGGTTGGAGCTGAACTTACGTGAGTAGTGCCTAGGAGGATACAAGCGGGATCGAGATCCTCGTCTAACCTGAGGAACCATCGAGACATCTCCCCAGGAGGGACCCAGCATCTGATCAAGGAGTCAGGTACATGCGCAAGGTTGCTGATCACTGCTGGAGTAGAGGAACCGGAAGGGCCAGCGGGAAGTCCACTCTGCTGCACTACGGCTAAAGTACCCGCCTCACTCTGCTCTGTGCGGAACCTCTGGGGGGCTCTCTCCTGTGCCTGAGGTCTAGCCCGAACTGCGGGACCAACAGCTGTAGCCTAAAGATGAAAAGCCTTATCAAAATCTGATGACCTAACAAGAAATGAGATAAAAGCTAAAAGCATACCTGAGAAGTGGACCCACCCTACAGTGAAAGACACTCGCTGTAGGAGGTGAGATCAGATGAAGTCCAGATATCAACAGCTGGCTCCCCAGTGACAGTCTGACTGAGCTCCTTACCCTCTAGCTCGTGTGCCCAGAAGAGATGCCTAGGAGGGGACTTTGGGACGCGTCTGACTCGCGGGCCTCCACCCCAGTTGAGGACTCACTCCCCAAGGTACCACACCCAGAAGCCGGGGCCTTGAAGTAGGACTTTTCGCAGCGAAAGGGGCTTGGAACGCACCATCTCGGGGTTCCACCGGTTCTCGGGACCCCATGGATCACTCCGTACCTGCAAGAAAGGTAACATGTAAGTAAATGCAATCAAATGAAGTACTAAATAACTTTGTTTATTATTTTAGGTACCGCCTCAGGAGTCAAGGAGTTCAGCCGGTCCCTGTGAACATGAACGCGGGCCAGATGCCTCCTCAGAACGCGACTAGCACCCCACCGATAGATAGCAGGGAAATGATCAGCAACCCGGAAGATCCCCATAATCAGCTCTAGCTCTAATCCCCAGACCTGCGAGGGAATTTTATTAGTGAAGGATAACAAAATTTGGAAAAAAGAGAGAAAAAGAGAGAAGGATACCAGTGTAGCGTGCCAGAAGCCGCAAAACCTCTACGCCCCGCACACTACCTTATCCATACTGCGATAGAGGTAGGCTAGAGCACAGCTACCCCAGTTGAAGGTAGCCACCTGATCCAGATCCCTTAGGGGCATAAAAACATCAGATCAAGGGAGCTCGCTATATCACAAAGAGGGTGGTGCCGAGAAGGTAAAGCAGGTAAGCTCGCACCACCTGGTCGACCTACCGGGGAGAAGTCATAGCTGCAGCTTTATCTCTCTTATAGTGGCTTCGGATCGAGTCCATCTTAATGGTATGGGTCCTCTTCATGTCTGAGACCATACCAAGAAGACGCTCGATGTAAGCAACAGTATCAGGGCAGGTCTGATGTAAGCTCGCATCGAAGGGGACTGTATCTCCAGTGCACGCAATCCTAGTAATCGCAGCGAATGACACAGGATCTACTGTTAACTCTCCGAAGGGGAGGTGGAATGTGTGAGTGATGTCGAACCACCTCTCCATCAATGTATGCAGAGGCTGGTAGTCAGTCTTCCCCTGCTCCTCAGGAAGAGATAGTATGAAATCCTTGAATCCAGTGTCTTGGATCCGGTCTCTCTGATCATCTGTGAGCTCACTATAAAAGACACGAGCTCCGTGGAAGTTCCCCGCACCCTTGAACGTCTGTGCATCATATTGTCGAAGAAATCAGGGAAGTTTACTTAGTATTGATTAGTTAAATGCTGTAAAATTTGAAAGAAATTGATCAAAATATAGAGGACTCTGGTCAAGGAACGATCGCCTCTTTATTAAGAAGAGATCGCCCCTTGCCAAGAGGCGAATCACCTCATTCTGACTAGGACGCGAATGCCCCTCATGCAGGAGGCCACCATCTCTCCAGTGCGCAAGAGACGATTGTCTCTTAGTCAAAAGGCGTTCGCCCCTTGGCCAAGAGGCGATCGCCTCCTCGAAGAGGCGATCACTTCTGCGAAGCGAACAGGCAGCCTGATTCAAAATTTGATCAATTTTTGTGTTTTAATCATGCATTGTCTTGTTTTTCTAATCCTAAGTGAAGAATAAACATGTATAA
>CATIWK010779508.1:0-13954 GCA_949634005.1 Mallotus japonicus
AGTTAACTTGAGAGTTTAAATTTCTGGTTTATGTAACTAGATTAGTTTACTGTCAAGTAGGTATGGTTCTTGTAAGAGCAAGTAATGTACACCATAATGCTAGGTGTAGATGTCAGATTACAGCATGGATATTGCTTGTAAATCTTGTTATGTTGCTGCTATAAAAGAGTAGCTTTGTTAAGTGTAATATGTGTGGGAGTCAAATATAATTTTCGTTCTTCTTACTTCTTTGTTCTTGGCTCTCACCACCCTAACAATGATTTGTATGTTTTTACTTCAATATTTGTTATTTTTCTGGTAAATATCTCTTGTTTCAGCTATGGTTTTGGTTTTCATTGTAGAAATTGCTTATGTGCATCCAAGAAGCCATTTCATGGCTCTTTACAATATTCAGATGCTTTTTATGTCATAGCATTAGCTATATGCAAGTGCCTAAATCATTGCAATCAAATTTGGTTGTAGCACTAAGTGCTCAAGAAACACTATTTAAGAGTAGTCCAAGTGACTTAAGGGAGTTTGCTCTTCTTTTTTAACATTAGGTTTAATTTTTAAATTTAGTACTCAAAAAAATAAAATAAAAAATTTAAATGATTAATACCGTTACAGAGGGTTATGCTCTTAAAATAAGTTGAAAAAAGAATAGTGAAATTAATGCCAGTGACCTAAAAAAACTAACAACTGTTCTTCCATGTGTGTTATGACTTTAATTTATTATTGCAACATGTTGTAAAATATATTGGTAGAGTTCTTGATTTTCTGTGCTCTAATTATGAATTCCAGCTCTCTTGGCTAGTGAAAACTCCAACCCAATTTAATTGTTAATGATACAAATACGGATAATATATATACTACATTAATTTTACCAAAATATTAAAATTGTTATAAGTACCACTCCAGAATCATGTTATTGGACAACCACCGCTGTCGAAAATCAACATGTTGACCATAGAATGATAGAATTCTTGAGCAACACCCGGTGAAAAAAGCTGTTTCTCCAAAATAAAAGTATAACAACTAGAACACACTTTTTTTTTTTTCCAAAGAGAAAAGATATGATAAAATGACCGCTAAACTAATTCTTAGGTTATATAAATATATATATACAATAAAAAACGGAAGCAACCTGTAACTTGTTGCTTTAGTTTGTAGTAAAAAAGAAAAAATTGGCACTTCAAAAGACCTGAAGCATCACCGCCTTATTTGTTACTTCGGTTTCCTCAAGAAACATTATAAAAGTTAACCTTACGAATCAAAATCAAAAACAACTCTTTCTGACGACAATGCAGCAGCAAAATAGAATTTCCAAAGTTTCTGGTCTCAGATTCTCTCCTAAAGACTCCGAATTATTTTGTCATTATCTTTATGGTCATATCAGAGGTACCCTCTCCACCACTAAACACTCCATCGAAAGAATCTGTGATTTGTATGGGGACGATCAGCCTTGGACTCTCTGGAAGAGGTACGGCGATGATTTCTTGACTGTTAAAGATGATCTTTATTTCTTCACAATGCTCAAGAAGAAAAAGGGCAACCATTCTAAACGATTTGATCAAATTGTTGGTGCTGATCATATGGGAACATGGAGTGGAGAGGACAGCGGAGAACCATTTGAATTTAAACTCGGCAGTAGCAGCAGTGATGGCATTAGTTTACATGGATTGAAGAAAAGGTTTCGCTATGAGAACCCAGGAGTGCCTGAGTGGGCTTTGGATCATGCATGAATATAGTCTTTCGAATAAGAATTCTAGTTGGGTACTCTGTCGATTGAGAAAAAAGGACCAAGCTACTGTTTCCATGGAGGTGGAGGCAAAGGCAGAGGAAAGGAAGAAGAAAAGTAGTACTAAGAGAAAAAGGGACCAAACTATGGATTTAGATGCTCCATTAGAAAAGAGGAACAAGTTAGAGACAAAGATTACTCTCCAAAATCAAGAAACATTCTGCGTAAGTATTTGTTCACAATCAGAGGCCATTCCACCTTAGTTACTGTGGAGGAGAAAGCATAGGAGGATAAATATATGAATACAGAACAAGAAAAAGATCAACGTGATTGGGATGATTTCAATCAGATGTTGACATGCCTTAATTACTGGGACTCAACTGATTTCAATCAGATTGTGACATGCCTTGATGTCTTGGGATTAACTTTCGACGGGTGGAATTTTGATTTTGGTGATGATAATGATCAGTTGTTCTAGGAAAGATTGATAAGATAGAGAACAGAGAGGGTGTTCAAGCTGTTATATGATCTCTTAACTGATTGTTTAATTTTTTTTTTTAGTTTTTGGATGTCTTATTTGTATCTGTTATAGCCTAAGGATTCTTATGCATAGATGCATTGTTTAATTTTACAGTTTAATTATCCAATTATGATTTGTCTAGTTTTGGATATTTTGGTTTGTAGTTCAGTGTTACAGCAAATAATATATGCTACTTTATTGGGTTTAATTTTGAATGATTGGATGTTAGAATGAACCCTGCAAATGTGACAGTTCCGAATTGATTTAATGTTGTAAGAGGTTGTCAATATAACTGTCTGCTGCACACTCTGCTTCAGCTTAAGATCTCATACAGTGAGAATTTATACCAGAAAGGTGGAGAAAACTGATTGAGTTTTGAAATGCTTACACCTGACATGACAAAGACGGATACTTATTTAACTATACAAGACATTTTTTTTAGGGAAAATTACAAAAAATTACCTTGTGACAGTTCCGAATTGATTTAATGTTGTAAGAGGTTGCGGTAGTAGAGGTGGCAAATTCTTATACAAGACATTATTGATGATATAGAATTTGCATGCTTATTCATAAGACAATATATGCATAATAAATATTCATTCAACTTTGGAATTCAAATTAACAAATACAGATTCTAGTTTATGTATTCAAGCTTATTACATCATTGAAATGCAAAGCGTTTTTATCACACTCCTAAGATGCTTCCAGCAGAGTCTATATATCTTTCTGCAAAAGGAAATAAAAGAAAATGGACATCAGAAGACGTTCCTAGGAAATCCTTCAAGCAAAAACATATTACTAATCCCACCTCAATTAAAATTAAGTGATGTGGTCGGCGTATATCGCTCAACAACCTTCCCCTCCTTGTTGACTAGAAATTTTGTGAAATTCCATATGACGGCATCTCTAGAATATCAGCCTTTTTCTGATTTTAGATACTTGTATACTGGTGCTCTGTGATTCCCATTTACCTCAATCTATATTAATCAGGAAAAAAAATTAGAAGATTTTCACCCATCTTTCAAAATAAAAGAGCCTGAGGCCTAGAATAAGGTAGCACCTTATCAAAGATTGGGAATTCAGCTTTTAAACATTGTGCATGCAACTTCTTGAATTTCCTCATTGCTTCTTGGTTCTTGTCTTGCAAACTGATGGCAAGGAAATGCCAACATCTCAAAACCTGCCATAACCATGCATGCCTATACCGACCAAACTTCACGGCTATAAAAACATTGCGAAGCAGATAAATTATTCAAGGTTGTCTCCATATAAGTATCACAAACCTTGGTTTTTTTACTTATCATACAAGACATTTAACTCTTTGTAGTTTGGTTGTGTTAACCCAATGCATGATGAAAAAACAGATTCAACAACAATGCAAGATTTAGAACAAACAAATTTGATTGAAACATAACATTTTCTCCATATACGAAAGAAGGGCAGGGAGTAAAAAACATGAGCAAAGTTTGAATAATTTTAAATATAATTTCGCTATCAACCTCTAACGTATCAGATTGAAAAAGCACAGAACTGAACATTCAATTTACCTG
The DNA here is from genome assembly GCA_949634005.1 of Mallotus japonicus. Lineage (NCBI taxonomy): Eukaryota > Viridiplantae > Streptophyta > Magnoliopsida > Malpighiales > Euphorbiaceae > Mallotus > Mallotus japonicus. The sequence continues at coordinate 3,788 of CATIWK010779508.1, forward strand.
ATGCTTAAAGGGTTTCAACCTCCCACATATCTGATTGAAAACAATTAAGTGTATGGCATGACATCTAGGAAGAGTTTATTTTTGGTGAATTTAATATGTATTATTGTTTTTACAAGAAATTTGTACTAAATATAAAAGTACGAATAGAGAGAAAATATTTTTGGATGGACATGCACTTTTTATGTATTGACAAAAATAGTATTAATTTATTTAGTTTTTAGAAATTTTAAAATTGATGAAGATAATTTTAGTTTGTTTTTGATTTAAAATTTTATACTTAAACATTAGATGGATTTAAATAAAAATAAAATAAGTTCTATTATAGTTATCATCAAATTTGAATAAATACATAAATTATTAAATTAATTATTATAAGATTCATATATAACTACTTTTCAAAAATTTGTATTTAAAATGCACTTGTATCATATGAATTATGTTTAACAATTAAAATTAATATTTATTATTAATTTAATTTATATAATTGTACATAATTTCTAATACATATAAAAGGAGTTAGAAAATTAGAAAATTGTAAGAATTATAAAATTTTTATGAATTGATATGTAAGTGACTAAGAAAATATAATTATTTTTCAGAAATAAATTTTGATCAATTAGAAAAAAAAAATATTCTTTAAATAATGCCAGAAAAGAAAATTTTTATGTGATTAATTTTTTAAATTTCATATAGGCTACATTTTTTAATTTAAATATTTAATTTTTTGGTATAAATTATATTTATAACAATTTTATATATTTATTTAATTATATTATAGATAAAATAATATTACACTTCCAAATACAATATTAATTTTTATATTATTCTATAATTATATTATATGTTTAATTTTTTCATACATAATATCAAATTATAACTATTATAAATATGTGAATATTTTTAAACTAGTTGATATAAAGATGAAAAATAGATTTGTCACTGTTGCACATTTCAATTATCTATAAACTAATTACATTCCATTACTGCACATGCAAACCATTTTAATTTACCTTTTAATTGTATGAGTTGTGTTGAATTTATTTAATTTTATTTAAAGATTGAATTGTATTTGCTAAAAAATATTTTTAGAACGTTTTTTTTTTTTTGATAAATAATCATCTTATTAAATTAAAATGAAACCAGGAAAAACCCATCTTGTTTTGGAAACTAACCCGAATCAACTGATTCACCCCATACACCTGAATTTAAACCAAAACAAGACAGATAAAAAAACCTGGATAGAGGAATAAAACATCAGAAATACATGGAATAAGAAGAAAAAAGAAGAGAGCGAAAATAGGACAGACAAATATCAATACAGGAGCAGCATCTAGAAACAGGCAGGAGCAAACCGAGAAAAAGCACAAGGATTAGAGCCAGGCAATGAATTCACTCGATCTGTGCGTTCCTTGTTTGGCTAAGGAGTCAGCCATGGAATTATTTTCTCTAAGAGTATGAGAGAAAGAGATGTGCTGGAACGAACCTCTCAAGTTCTCAATAACACAGAAATCATTATGCATATGCCAAGGCCAAGAGGGATGATTAGAGTTAATCCAAGTCACCGCGTTAAGAGAATCAGATTCACTTACAATATTGGCACTGAGAAGCTCCAAATTTTGAACCGAAATTTGAAGGGCTTTTTTAATTGCAACGACTTCAGCCTGATTAGAATCAATGATTCCACATGGAATAGAGAAGAGACACCTCACCAAACCTGAGTGGTCACGAAGTACACCACCAGCACCCGCTAGTCCCGGCTTGCCAAGGGAAGACCCATCAACGTTCCATTTAAAACCACCCAACATAGGAAGTTGCCAACCCAAGACAATACGACTTGGTTTGGGCTGCAATCGAAAGTTTTTAATAGCCTCCACGGCTAACCAGAGATCCTGAGAATGCAAAAGACCTCCATCACCTAACGCCTTAATCTAAGATTCAGCCCTGTGAATGACTAGAAAGAAAATTTTGTTAGCATTAATACAACTAGCATTAAAGACTATAGCATTCCTCTCAGTCCAAATGGTCCAAATAACCGAGAAAAAAATAACCATCCACACTTTTATCTGGAAGGGGCCATAAGCTAGGCCTTCCCATTGAGCAAATAGCATGCGCAGTGAATCTGGAATAACCCACTCGACGCCCCACCAACACACCAACCCATACCAAATAGATCTAGCCAAAGGACATAGGACAAAAATATGATCAACCGATTCCATATGAAAGTTACAAAAGGGGCATTTACAGTTCTGGAGATCAATAATTCCTTTTCTCAAAAGCATGTCTTTAGTGTTCAGCTTCTGCAATAAAGCCATCCAAGCAAAAATTTCCACTTTAGGAGGGGCCAGACTTCGCCATAGAGCACTCGCAGGGAATAATGTATGAGGTCTAGAGCTAAGGAGAGATGCCGATGTGGCAGATTTGACAGAGTAGACTCCTTTGGCATCATACTTCCAAATTATCCTATCACTATGATTGGTGGCCGGATTGAGGTTATTAAGCATCCCAAGAAGAGAGCAAAGCTGATCTGATTCCCAAGCTCGCAAATTCCTGGACCATCTAAAATTCCACTGCCACGTGATACCGTCCCAGAAACCCAGATCTTTCACCAGTGAAGATTGATCTAAAGAAAGGCTAAATAGACGGGGAAATCTATCTTTAAGAGGGGTTTCAGCAACCCAAGCATCAGCCCAAAATCTGATGCAGTCCCCATTCCCCAGTAGGAATTTTAATCCATTAGAAAAAGGGTTTTCATCCATGATAGCCCAGATATGCTTCCAAATGGGAGAGAAGGCAGATGTAGATAAGTTAGAGTGGGGAAACAAACCTGGGAGTATCTCGTATTTTTGAGACACAACCCTTTTCCATAAAGCTGGCTCGCCATGCTTGTTCATAAGTCTCCAAAGCCACTTGAATAAAAGTGCTTTATTTTTCTCATGTAAACAACCAACTCCAAGACCCCCAAGGGATTTCGGTAATTGAATTAACTCCCATTTAACACAACACATCTTTTTTTTTTCCCTTGACCCACCCCAGAAGAAATTCCGGAAAAGCGAATTAATATTTTTGCCGACAGACTTAGGCATTCTGAAAAGAGATAGGTAATAGATAGGGAGGCTATTAAGGCAAGCCTTAATTAAAGTGAGTCGACCTCCAAAGGAAAGGAATTTCGACTTCCAGGTAGCTAACTTGCCATTGATTTTAGATATAACAGGATCCCACACTTTCTTATGTCTCAGATTGGTGCCAATGGGGAGGCCGAGGTAGGTGACAGGGAGAGAAGCCTTGTTACACCATAGTTGAGAAGCTGCAGAGGTAATCCACTGACTATCTACATTAATCCCCACAAGTGCGCTTTTATTGAAGTTTACTTTAAGGCCAGAAACGAGAGCGAAGCAATTTAACAATCTGCGAACATTGGATAGCTCTTCCATATTCGGCTTGCAAAAAAGGAGAGTGTCATCTGCATATTGTAGTAAGGAAATTGTACATCTGCTATTACAAGGGGATAGACCTGAAAGAAAGCCCAATTCAACCGCCGACTGTACCATTACAGAAAGACCCTCTGCTGCAATAATGAATAAAAAGGGGGATAAGGGATCCCCCTATCTGAGTCCTCGAGCCATTTGAATTTCCTGAGATGGTGATCCATTTATGAGAAAGGATACCCTGGCAGAGGAGATACAACTATAAATCCACTTGCGCCACCTAGGTCCAAAATGCATCTGAGCCATTACCGAGTCAATGAAATTCCAATTTAGGGAGTCAAAGGCTTTGTGGAAGTCAAGCTTGAAGAGAACACCTCCATCTCGAGACTTGACAAGAGAGTGAATAATCTCATTAGCGACTAGAACACTATCAAGGATATTTCTTCCTGATAAAAATGCGCTTTGCTGATGACCGATGACATTAGAGACGACGGTTTTGAGTCTATTTGCCAGTAGTTTGGAGATAATCTTATACAAGCTTCCAATTAAACTTATAGGCCTGTAATCTGCAACAGAACAAGCGTTATCTTTTTTAGGAATTAATGTGGCAAAAGATGAAGAGATACCTTTTGGAACAATTCCAGACTCATAAAATTGATTGACCATTGCCATAATGTCAAAGCAGATAATATCCCATGAAGCTTTGAAGAAGTTGAAATTGAAGCCGTCCGGCCCAGGTGACTTTGAACCATCACAAGACCAAATGGCCTCTTTCACTTCCTCCAAGGTAAAGGGAACCTCTAAGGATGTAGCATCAGAGCTAGAAAGTTTCAAGAATTTATCGGATACAAGAGAAGGCCTTAAAAATTGTTCTTCTGAGAACACCGACCTGTAGTGAGTGAGAACTACCTTTTTAATTCCCTCAGGATCTGTAACTGAACCTTCCTCAGTATTAAGACACCCAATGAAGTTCCGTCTAGCTCTGTTAGAAGCTGAGAGGTGAAAAAACTTAGTGTTTCGGTCGCCTAACTTACACCATAACATACGAGACTTCTGCCTCCATAAACATTCTTTTTGTTTTTCTCTGTTCCACAGCTTCCTCCAGATGAGACCTCTTCTTCTGGATAAGTTAAATCTGCGAGATGAATCATTAAAGTTGATAGATTCCATCTCTACATCAATTTTGTCAAGCTCTACCTCAAGACTGGAAATATCAGCGTCAATATTGCCATATACCTCCTGGTTCCATTTCTTGAGTGAACCTTTCAACAAAACTAGTTTCTTCAAGATAGCCCAACCACCGGATGGAACTTTGAAATTTTCCTACCAAAATCTCACTTTATTAAGAAAATCCGGAGACTGTAACCAACAGTCAAGGAATTTAAAGGGACGAGGACCCCAGTTATGATCAACCATAGATAGCATGATGGCGCAATGATCAGATAACCCTTTATTAAGACACCACTGCTTAGAGGAAGGAAAAGAGGTACCCCAATCTGAATTGATAAGAAATCTGTCGATTCTACTCATTGAAATTGAATTGCTCCAGGTGTACTGCTTGCCTATTAAAGGCAAATCAATGAGATGGGAGTTTCGGACAAAGGCTTGGAAATTCCTTGAAGGTAAAAGAGATGAGGAAGAACACCTATATGTGGTCAGCAAAGTAGAGTTAAAGTCCCCTGCAATCAAACATGGAATAGAGAAATGCATCAAGAAATTCCCAAGCTTAACCCATAATTAGTTCTGATCCAAAGTAGAAGTTGGTGCATAGATATTTATAATGATACATATCACCTGATTTTGAATCAAGGTTCCTTCAACAGCTAACCAACGAGAGCCTTTATGGACACCCCACGCAACGAAAAAAGTAGGACTCCATGAATATAGCAAACCCCCAGAAGATCCAATCGCAGGACAGAACTCAAATTCAGCATGTGACCCACTCCAGAGTTGACTAATGATTTTAGAATCAAAAGCATCCATCTTGGTTTCTTGTACTAAGATAAGGCCGACAGATTTTTTCTTAATTAGCCTTGCCACTGCTTTCCTTTTAATGCTGCTACAAAACCCTCTTACATTCCATGACACAATATTCATAACATAAGCAATCAACACCGAACAGATGAGGAGAAGGATTAGTGATCCTATTTGTCATTATTGAGCAATGACCATCGAAGCTTGTCCTCAACATCCATTTCTTCGAGTTTCCCAAGGATGGAATCACTATTCCCGTTAATGACTAGTCCAACTTTCACACCCAAATCCAGAGCCTTAGAAGCCTCATTAAGCAGATCTAGTTTATGGGAGGCACACAAGAGATTATTTCTGTTAATTATCCCCTCGTCTGACACCGACCCACCCACCAAGAGCCAATCTGAGGAGAAGCTCTTATCAGACACAGAAGCCATAGACACAGATTGGAGACACCTCTTTCCTTTCTTGGACCTCCTAGATTTAGTAAGATGAGATAAAATTGATTTCGAATGGTGAAGAGATTTCAAGGATTTAGATTTCTTCTTTTTCTTTTTTCGGGAGAGGTCAGCAATGGGTAGGGGATCAAAGTTTGAGTTAGGGTTCGAATGAGGGGATAGAGAAGCTGAAGAGGAGATATGATTAAACCTGGGTAGTGTAATTGGAGAGGGACGCTGTGAAGGGCAAGAAAGGGCAGGAAGAGGCTCATAGGCAAAATGAGGCACCGCTAGGCCAACAGGAGGGGGCTCATCACAAGGGCCAGTAGGTTTAGAGCCACAAATTTCTAACCCATCAGAAATGGGCTTAGCAGCCGGGGTAAAATGTAAATCGGAAGGCCCAAGAGGTAGATTGCTATTGGGAGAGTCGTCCATCTCAAGACAATTAGTATTGCACCTTTCAATATAGCCACGATCACCAATTGGATGGGGTAAAGATGTATTCTCATTCGTGTTAATGTCAGCTACCAACTTTTGGGTCACAGGGCAAGTATTAGAATTAAAACCGACAGACAGATTCTTTGACGCTTCGGGCACTGTTGAAATGGGACTATTCGACTGCGCCGCGTGCATCTGGATTCCCACCGCATTCAAATCCAACATCCTTTGCCTTTCCTTGGTGATCAGGGGATTACCTTCAGTGAAACTGGAGTTCTTAACAAATGAAGAATCAGACTTTACACTCTCACCAGAGGATGATTAGAGAAGATTAGTTCCATGAGAGTCTGGAATCAATCGATGAGTATTCAAACCAGAAAACTCAGTGAACATTTCCTCGATTACTCTGACCAGAAAATCTACACCATCAATCTTTAGATTAACCGACCCAAATATGAACTCCTTCATAGAAGTGTAGATTAAAACTCTACCGGCCTCAAAACTAGACTTACACTCCGTAACAGCATCTACTTTAAGGAAGGTTCCCCACAAGTTACCGATACTAGCAAAAACAGTCTTGCACCATGCGTTTAAAGGCATACCTTCACACCTCAGCCAAGCAAGTCTTCTATTACACACAACATTTGGACTCCAATGCTCAACTAACTCTGTCTAAGAAGATAACCATTCCGAGTATTTAACAGCCCAAGTTTCCATCTCCTTACAGGAGTTAAAAGTCATGAGGAACATATTGCCACCCATATGTCTGCATACACATTTCTGGATTGAGTCTTTGTCCATCGCCTTAAGAACGTCGTCCAAGAGCATTAGAGCTTTTGAATAGCAGACTAAACTGTTCGACAGCCAACCGTCATTGTCTTTGAGGTTGCTAAAGATGAGTTGAGCGGAAACTGACCTGGGTAGATGTCCGTGTTTAGGGCCATTCACTACCTCCAAATAGGATCTCTTATCAATAAGTCCTGAATTTCGCTTGTTGATGAGAGTTTTTGGAACCGTCTTATGCAGAGGTTCTTCAAGCTTTTGAGGCGACCTTGCATACTTAGCAAGCTCAACGACAATCCTATGCTTTCCAATCCACACACCATTGAGCAATGCAATAACTTTTTCAATACTACCATCCTCCATCACAGTGACGAATCCGAATCTCTTACCCGAAACACTGAGTTTGTTGGGTATGAAGGCCCTTTGGACGTTGCAATGGCGAGCAAACATTCTTCTAAGGCCAAACGTAGGCCAGGTCGGGGGCAGGTTGTTAATGAAGAGGTTAACGAATGAAGGTGAGGAGGGTAGAGAGGAGGGACCAGGCTGGAAGGGCGCAAGGTTGTTTTGGGGTGGGTGAGGTTTAGGGTTACGGGAAGAGAGAGGAGGGAGCATCTTCTTTCTGGCTAGGTTGCTTATGGTCAAGGTACATAACGTTATAAAATAAATTTAAATCTAATTAAAATTTTATCTCTTTATTTTTTTAGTAAAGTACTTTCGTTCGACTTGGCCATATGAAACAGCCTTAGTAAAAAGTATGAAACTTTATTCTCATATTGTGAAGTCGCGTGCAAACTTTAATGGTTTTATTCATCATTTTAATTATTTTGGGTATCAACATTTAAGTTTCAAATCTCAACTAAGAATCAATACGTATGACACACGTATTGACACATCTTATGACACAGATATAGCTAGCGTGAATAATCAATACGCGAATGATTATTGAAGAAAAATACATTTCAATTCAGAAATTCAAAGATACAAGCCTCAATATAAAGATCCAAAAATAAATAAGCACAAAGCATAAGTTTGATTTTGAATAGAAGTGATAAAAGTCTCCCTAAACAAAACTCTAAAGTATATTATATATATATGCTAAAATAAGAATGAAATAAAATCTCTAGATCAATAAAAAATTCATAATTAAATAATGATCTCAAACACCAAAATAAATAAAAAATTCAAGACTAAATGTTGCTATTCACGACGCAATATACAACACAGAAACGGAAATAGAAAACGGGAAAACACGGAAATGGATACTGCGTAATGACATTTTTTAAAAATATAGGAAATGTAAATGTGGGGAAAACATGTAAATATTAAAAGTATACGGGTATATAAAAAATATTAAAAATATATAACTACATATAAATATAAATTTTATATATAAATATTGAAAAATTTTATTTATTTTATCAATTAATAGAATAATTCTAGAAATCATTTTGTTTAGTTAAGAAAAAATATAAAATTATTTTTTAATTTGTCTCCTTTTCTATTTAGAAAAATACTAAATACATATATTTTTCAAGTTGGAAACACGTTTTCAAGTAAGAAACGTGTTTTCTAATTTTTCATATATACAGAAACGGCCCTGAAACGTTTTTGAGGAGTTTTTTGAAACTTCCAATATGAAAACATTTCGAAAACGCGGGAACGTCTACTGAGAGAAGTTTCTGTGCAACACAGACGATACAGTGACTGTGTTGAAATGATGCTCGGCATGTGTATTCATTGTCCCAAATTTCGTTAAAGCATTGCTTCAAACGCTTGAACCTGTGATCTACCCTTTGCCCCAAAGCTGTCAATGTCGTAACTTGATCCTCGGGTTCAGTTCGCAAGACTTTCACATCCTAATCACCGTCATGGACATGACTATTTATTCTACTATCTTCACCTACCATCGGATTGGGTGAATTTTACTTTGATATCACCCATGTAGTGAGCGAGCATGAAAAATAAACAAGACTAATACACAATCAGGCCTTAAAAAAATAGACAAGTTTTAATGAGTGAATTATGAGAAACAAATTATCAATATATAGGGTAGTACAATTCACCAATCCTGTCTAATTAGGAAACAAAATAAAATCTTTAACAAGACAGAAAAGTTAAATTCTAGTTAAAGTAGGAAAATTAAAATAAGAAATAAAATAAAATTCCAATGGAATTAGGAAAAAAAATAAGTCTACATTTATGTAAGCTTTGACTAAATACGAAGAAAACAATTTAGATGTTGTGAGATACAAGTTTGGGCTTTTATCTTTCGGTCTGGTTCATGTATGACTCAGCTAGACATTCTGTAATTGTTATACCATGGACCTCTGTTCATATTGTAATATGAACCAGGGTTCCATAGCACGTGTGAAGAAAAAAACATGTTCACATGCTAAACAATCATTGCCTACCTTCTTTTCCCCGCTTTTTTCTTTTCCTTTTTCCAGCTCCAAGTTTACATGCTAAACAATCTCTCTAGTGGCTTTCTTTTTTTTTTTCTTTAACCATTTTCTTTGTTTCTCTAGACTATTGAATTTAGGTAGATGGTTATAGATTACAATTAATGGCTGCACCTTGTAAATTAGTTAATTAATATAATTTTTTTTTATTTATTTTTTATCTTAAAATAATAAATTATTAAAATTAGTTAATTAACATATTTTTATTTTTATTTATTTTGTGTTTTACAATAATAAAAGTTGTAATTAACGTAGAGTTCATTATTAATGAACTTTTGTAATGAACTTATAGTTTATTGTTAATGAATTTGTGCACAAGTAGTAATGAAACCATAGTTCGTTGTTAATAAACCTGTGTACAATTAGTGATGAACTTTCATGAATCTGTAGGTTTGCATTATTTAAGTAATAAATATACATGTTTTATCTAATGAAATTATACTAATTAAGTAATAAACATGCATTAATTAATATTAGTTTTATTTATATTTCTATTTAATAAATTTATATTTATATTTAATATTAATTATTTCTATTTACTATTAATATTAAGTTTATAATATTAATATTAATGATATTAAATTAATAATATTAATTAATAATCTATTTAATATTAATATATTAATATTAATTTTTATTCATGATGATTGATTT
>CATIWK010779618.1:0-19111 GCA_949634005.1 Mallotus japonicus
TATAAAAACCAAAACTTTGCAATTGAGTCCTTAAACATAATTTAGAGACACAATCAAGCCTCTTTGAGATTTCGAACTCAAACATCCCGAGACTCATTTTTAATTTTCTCATCATCGGAGTTCTCTGTCGCATCCATGCTCGGCTATCCCGAAATTGGGTGTCTACACCCCTCCCCGAAGCACTCCAGTTAGACCACAACACTTGATGGTGGCACCACAGAGAGGAGCATTACACTAACGATCAACTCACATTCAAACTCCATTAAATACTATACTAAAGTCGTTATATAGCTCAACTATACAAGCAACAGAGGAATAATAGTAAAACATCTACTAGACCACAATTAAACTTTAAACTTCTACATAGAGTTGAAATTCCAAATATTTACATCAGCTTATACTTAATATGCAATATATATGGAGAGGTGAGTACGAGATTGTAATAAAAATACAAAATATAAATCCATAGATAGCATTAAAATCCCTCTCACAAACCACAGCGATGGTGGGGATGTATCCTTGATAGTTAATACATCATAGGCCAGGCTCACTATTATCATCTAACGCAGCGACGGTAGGGATGTATGCCTGACAGCTAGCACATCCCAGGCCAGGCTCACTATCATCATCCATTGCCCCTCAACATCCACACAGCAAAGGATAAATCTAGGTCCAAGGGGTATGAGCCGACATAAAAAAAAGAACAAAAAGTATAGTCACCAGGAGTGCCTCACAGCTAGGTCAAGGTGACCTGAAGTTCGTCTCATACACAAAACTTATAGTATTGTGCATACTGTCCTCCATCTCCTCCCTAATCACAAAAATGCTCAACTCCTGGCCTTTAAGCTCTGCTGCTATCTTAAAGGCAAGCTATGCGTCAACATCATGGCTGATGACATATAAGGTCTCGACTATAGTCATCTCATAGGCCATGGTGGTCCAGTTAATTGTCATAACTTAGATAGTACTTTACACTACACTACACTACACTATACTGGAGAAATAAGAAAAATGCGAGTGTGAGTAATTTTGTAAAGAAATTACTCAGTGAGTGTCTAGAAATCAAGGGCAGATATACTATATATAACATCAATCAACAACATGGGCATAAACAACAACAAGTGAATTATAAAATGAACTAACTGAATTATATCATTTATCAAGTTGAGAATAAAGAATAAAATGGAAGTTATTGTTTATTTTTTCCTTTTTATTATAATATTTTATAAAAAAAAATTATAATTTAAACTCACTTGTTTAGTTCTTAAGTCACATCGTATATTTTCAAGGTTTAACTTCTGTAGTTATTGATATATTACACGGAGCACATTTTGAGTATTAAAACATTATGAAAATGTGTCCAAGTGTAATTAAACTCATAAAACAGTATATCACATACTGGACATTATGTCTTGCCAATAACACGATATCTCACAAGTAGTACAATGGTACTATACTCAATATCTCTTTCTTAGAGTATAATAATTCATCATATACATACGCTCAACCACATAAATTCACCCTAAAGGCATATTAAACTTATGCATTGTCCCAAAGACAGTTATCAATAGTTTGCCAACAATAACAACTTAACTCACGATAGTCTCACATTGAGAAAATTGTAATCATAAACAAAAAGTAAGACTCATTATTAATAAAGTAATTGTGTTGTTCATTCATTAAGTGAAGTCAATACGCTAATATAGGTTACAAGAGATAATTTGATAAGGTATAGAAAACAAATACAATAGAAACAACTACATAAGTGACCTATAACAAACACAACTCTATCACCACAGCTGTGACATAACTATTGCCTTATCACCCTCCTTCAAGTTGAGTTGGTCTTGAAAGAACAGCCAACTTGTATCAAAAATTAAAGAATTTAGACTTGGAAAATGGTTTTGTTAGAATGTCTACCATTTGGTCTTGGGTGGAAATGTACTGAACCTGCAGCTCCTTATTTTGAACTTTGTCTCTGACAAAATGGAAATTAATTTACAAATGCTTAGAACGTGAATGGAAGATGGGAGTGGTGGTGAGGTGTATTACACTAAGGCTGTCGCACCAAAAATAGGTATAGATGGCGAAGAAATACCAATTTCATGCATCAATGATTAAAGCCAATGTACCTAAGCGACAACAATAGCAACAGTCTGATATTCTACCTCGATTGAGGAGCATGCAATGTGCTATTTGTAAGTACCCCAAGACACCATATTATAACGTACATAGATTGAAAAACCTATAGTTGATTTGTGATCTTCAATGCTACCACCCCAATCCGCATCGCTATAGGCAGAGAGTTGAGTATGTGGTGATGTGCGAAGAAAAAGACCTTGAGTTGGGGTTGACATTAAATAATAGAGGATACGTTTTACCCCAGTCTAGTGATTTGTCTTTGGCGAATGCATGAACTGAGAAACCTTGTTGACAGCGTAGCTAATGTTTGGGCGAGTGAAGCAAAGATATTAGAGGCCACCTACGATGCTGCGATAGAGGGTGGGATCATCAAAAGCATCATCCAAAAATGTAAAAGAAATCTTTGGACATGTCGGTATAGAGATGGGCTTTGCTGCATTTATTTTGGACTTTATTAAAAGATCATGAATGTATTTCTTTTGTGATAGAAATAAGCCATTAGTGCACCAAGTGGCTTTGACACCCAGAAAATAGTGAAGCTCACCCAAATCCTTCAATGCAAATTTGTTTTGTAGGGAAGAAATAATATGATCCATCATAGAAAAATTAGTGTCGATGATGAGGTTATCATCTACATAGAGAAGACAAAAAATTTGCACTGAACCAGATTTATAAAAATAAAAAAAGAGTCAGTTTTTGAATTCTGAAACCTGAGTTCTTGAAGAGCAGCAACAAGACATTTGAACCATTACCTCAGTGCTTGTTTGAGGCCATAAATTGATTTCTGAAATTTGTAGACATAATCGGGGAAAAGAGGATGAATAAAGCCCTATGGTTGTTGCATAAATACATCTTCCTCTAATGTACCATGCAAGAATGCATAGAAGATATCCAATTGTTTTACCCACCATCCTTTAGATACTGCAAGAGAGAGAATTAGGTAGATGGATGAGGGCTTAACCACTAGACTAAAAGTGTTATGATAATCAAGACCAGGGAATTGGTGGAAACCCTTTGCCACCAAGCATGCTTTAAAGCAATCAAGAGAGCTATCTTTGAGTCTTTTTATTCTGAACACTCATTTGTATCCAATAATAATCTGAGAAAAAAAAGGCGGTACAAAGACCCAGTTGTGATTTTTAAGTATTGCATTATATTCATCAGCTATTACTTTTCTTTAGGCTGGAGACTTGACAGCTTGAGAGTAACATGATGGTTCAATTTTAGCAGTAGAATTACTGAATAATGCTCAAGGCTTAAGAGATCATGTCTGAGAGCGAGTGACCATTTAGTGAATTCTAGTGGGTGGGGCTTGTTGTTGATCATAATGGGAGAGATCAACAACTAGAGAGAGGCCTTGTGATGTTGAAGGTTCGATTGGGGTTCAAGTTTATTGGCACAATAAGGACGCAACCAAGGGCAATAAAGACAACCAAAATAATGCAATGTATTATAATCTGCAGGCTTAGTACCAAAGAGTTTTAAAAATGGTGTTTGATTAGAGATAAAAGGTGTGGTTAATTGATTGATTATGTAGACTACAGTGTCAAAGGCATAGTTCCAATACTCATTAGGTATAGATGAGTATTGTAACAATGATATCCCTATCTTAACAATATGTCTATGTTTTCTTTCAGCACAACCATTCTGCTTTGGTGTTTTGGGACAAGAACTTCTTTGAGTGATTCCATTTTCTAATAAATAAGAAGTGAGTGCTTGGAATTCACCCCCCAATCTGCCTGAAAAGATTTAATAAGTTGACCAAAAAATTATTCGACAAGGTGTCAAAATTTTATAAAAATACTAAGAACTTCATATTTATATTTCACAAAATAAATCCAACAGTACTTGCTAAAATGATAAAAAAAACATAATAACGTTTTCCATCTACTAAAGAAATAAGAGAAGGCCTCCACAAATCAGAATATATTAAATTTAAAGGTCCAGTTACTTTGTAAGACCGACAATTCAAAGGCAACTTATGACTTTTGTTAACACTACAAGCATGACAAGGGTCATGATTTTTGTTGATTGAAAAAGGAATATTGGCTTGATGAAGGGCTTGACGAATGGTTCTGTAATTGGCATGTCCAAGTTAGGAATGCCATTGAGAAAGAGAACATGTCAAAGCTTTGGCAGTTGAACTCGGCTGTTGTATGGATTCAAAGAGCATGGAATACAAGCCATTGTCATTTAGGCTGGCATGGAGCAATTCCCTCATGTGGATATCCTTAATGATAAAATAAATGGGAAAGAATTCAATGGAAACGTTGTTAGCATTAGTGAAAGCATAAATTGAAAGTAAGTTTGCATAAGATTGAGGGACATAAAGAATATTATTGAGATGAAAAGATTTTCCTTTAGATTGATAGACAGTATCACCAATATGAGAGATAGGAAGGAATTTACCATTACCAACTTTAAATTCTTCAGGACCATGATATTTGAAATGAAGGGATAAATTTTCAAGTTATGGAGTCAAATGACGTGTAGCACCCATGTCCAATAGCCAAGGTGGATTCTGAGAAGCTTGTGATGAGGGGGAAGCAAAATTTAAAATCGGGTGAACCATGGGAGTTGAAGATGCAGGTTTGGGCAGAATGGGTCTGGATCGAGAGGATGAGCAATTCCGAGCGAGGTGACCAAAGCTGTTATAGTTATAGCACTTAATTGAGTGATCAAGAGTGGTGTGTGGAGAATAACTTCTATTATAAGAACCACCAAAATATGAAAAAGAGAAGTCATGAGATGTATTATTAAACCTGCCTCTACCGCATGTGTCTCTACCACCGCGCCCTCTATTGAAAGATTGGTGTTAACGACCAAAGGAAGATGTCGCAGTAAAATGAGTAGTGGGTTCAATGACAGGTTAAACATCTTTGGAGATTTTAGTGGCCAAGCTTTCTTCCTCACTCAATAATAAACCGTAGAGATCATCAAACCCGACGGCATCCAGGCAATTCTCCAAGGATTGAACAAAAGGAAGGTATACAGTCCCTAAACCATTCACGACAACCTGAACCAGATCGTCTTCGATAACGGGGCTGTCTAAGGCTGCAAGTTAGTTAAACATGCTTTTGGTGCACTGTAAGTACTGAGCGATGGATTCACTAGATTCTTTGGTTAAGCGAAAAAATTTGGATTTTATGGTTCGAACTTAAGCTTTCGAACTAGAGGCATAAGTAGCAGCAAGCTTTTGCCAAGCTACTCAAGTAGAAGAAACACCAATGACTTGAGGAACAAAGCTCTCATTGATTGAGCCAATTATCCAACTAAGAACCAATTGATCCTCATGAAACCATGTAATGAAATCAGGATTGGGTTGATTATTTTCGAGAGTCTTAGGTGGAGATTCATATATGCCATCAATAAACTTAGCAGGATCATAAATGTAAAGGAGTGGTAACAACTGAGCTTTCTATAATAAATAATTGGTGGAGGTAAGTTTAATGGGCAATTGATGTGCAATGTTCGGTAAGGAGGAATTGTAGGTAAAGAAGCGGGAACGATAGCGGCACTGGTAGAACTAGAGGTGGCCATAGCTTTTTTTTTTAAAAAAATGAGCCTTTGGTTATTAAACCTTCGCAAGCTCTAATACCATAATGAAGTAATTGTGTTGTTCATTCATTAAGTGAAGTCAATACACTACATAGGTTACAAGAGATAATGTGATAAAGTATAGAAAACAAATATAACATAAACAACTATATAAGTTACCTATAACAAACACAAATCTATAGTACAATTATTGTTTCTCGTTATTTACGTGTACTATTATTTATAATAAGATTTAATATTTTCAAAATCTTAGTAAAACATTTTGTTCATATAACTCGTTTGCATATTTCTCCGTAATAAATTTAGTCTCAAGGTCAAAAGAGACTGAAGAAATTATTTGAAAATTTTCAAACCTTCTTAGTTAAAGTTCTTACCAAATGATTCTCGGTTCTTAGTGCTACTCTTGTGTTTGGATGAACTTTAACATTGATGTCCCATCGATGATATGGAATTCCCATAAAATTTTCAACATTGCAATCAATGAAAATTACTTACATTTTCAAATTAAATAAGTTTATGAAGGCATTTAATTTAATTGTCTTATTCGTTAATTATGGTTATTTCAAGAAAAAAAAAGAATTAAGATAATGAAATTTGAACATTAAGAAGGCTTATATATATATATATATATATATATATATATATATACGTGTGTGTGTGTGTGTGTGTGTTTAAATAACGAAGTAAGTCCATACTCACATCAAGAACTGAAATATTAAAACAAAGTGTGCAGGAGTCTCTTTAAATTAGATATTATTATGAACATATATCTAATAATTAATATCCAGGAATATTTCTCTCATGTTAGAAACCTTTTCTTTTAATTAATTATATTTCAAAATTAATCATTTCTTTAAACAAATTTTTAGTCTAATAAGAAAAGCTCTTTTTATTTTTATTCTATATTACCATTATTTTTAATTTCCTTTAGATCGTAAGGAAACTCTTACACACAATTATTCGGTCAGCAAATATATAAGTGTGTGTGTGAGTATATATATATACACACACACACAAGTTGGTTTTGTTTAATTCAATTTGTTTTAAAATAGCCCAATCCAAGTAATGCAACACTTAAGAACTTGGATTTTAGATTAGTCCTAAAGTCAGCACATTGCTTTGGTTAAAGATTAAATATAATTACAAGTTTTGAAATTTTTGCCCTGCTCTATAGGCGAGGATGCAAGAACACAGGTGAAATTTTTCTCTTTCAGGTGATTGCCTACGTAGCCCCTTCTTCTGCCTGAATGAACATGCATTCGTCTTAGGAAGAAGATGTTAGCATAGGTGGTATGACCTAGAGGCCAATCATATATTTTGACATTGTAAATTATCCCAATGGCAATAAAATAATATTCTATTATCTAAAGTGTTTACTTAATTGAGTATTTATCCATTAGCATAATGTTAAATAAATTTTTTTATCAAGAGTTGATAATATGAGTTACAAATTTATTTAGTACATATGCTATAAAATGTTCATATTCGGTAAATTAATATTTGGATAATATTAATTAGACTATCACCTTTGTCTATTTTTCTTGATTAGTATGTGATATTAATAGTGGGAGGTAGTGAGTCTCATACTACTTGATATGAGATATCTGAATAGAAATGTGGATACTCATGTGATGAGTGGATCGAACAGTGACGGTAGATTTGTGATCGCATGGATATTCACTTATAGTCAACAATGACAATTTAGGTCATAATGTTGCATATAGTCATTTGACCTGAGGTGACACGGTCATCCACATGTAAGTGGTTAGGGTTTATTACAACTTACATACTTGTGTTAATCACACATGGGTATATGGCGTGTGATAGCTCTAGTCGATTAAGTGTAGGGATGAGTGTTCAGCCAAGATGGGATTCAATGCCTGGAGTGAACCAGGATAAGATCATATGCTATCTAAGTTTGTTTATGATGAATAAGTTCCTGGCCAGGACAAACATGACACAATCTGAAAGAGTTTCAGTACTAGAAAAGTGTTTCTAGTATTTGTTGTGTTTTATCAAGAATTAGAACCTAAGATGAGGTCATATGATATAGCTATTAGAGTTTGACTAAACCATGATTCTAGTCTATATTGGGATCTTTCTAATGAAGGGATTTTAGTGCATGGTAATTATGACCAAAGGGTTCGTGTCAATCAATAAATGTATTTATTTCTAATTCGGTAGTTGTCATATTGATGCTAGGGGTCACTCACAACTTCTGAGAACTAGATGTGTATAATTGAGATTTTCACATTCGACTTGAAAGGAGTTTCAAATAATATCAAAGTGTTGATATTATCTTCTCATTGCCAATTAGACATGAACCTAGTAAGTCACACCTAAAAGAGTTTCACCAAATCACCATTAATATTAATTTAATTATTGATTAAAGTGTTTCATCAATTAATTAAGATTAATGGAATTAGATTTATGCTTAAAGCAATGATTCTAGCATATAATGAAATCTAATTCAAGTAAGGGTTTAATTATTAATTTATACTTAATTAATATGAGATATTGATTAATGTATTAAATTAATAATATATGTTGTTTCTAATTGGACTTGGATTAATGGCACAAAAAGTTTGGGCCTAGGCCCAAAAGAGTTTTGGACCAAAGATTAATCAAGATATTGAGAAAGCCTATGAACCTAATCAAGGCCCATTAGTTTTTATGGATTGGGATTGGGCTAAAAGTTGACCCAATTGCCAAGCCCAAATCCATGTAAATTGATGTAGTCTAATTTTTCATGTTAGGCATACATTATCTTTTGTGTGTATATTGTTGACCATGGTAAGGATAGAGATTATATCACATAGGTATATGTGAAAATGAATGTAGAAAAATACATGAGATGTATTCTTTACATAATTCATGGCACCCTAAAGATATTTATACAAGTTGTATACATATGATGGAAGACATGATGTCATTAGGGTTTGTTTTCTCTACATATATATACATAACCTAAGATATGTTTTTATTGTTAGAGATTTTAGAAACACACCACAAAATAGAGAACAACATCTACTCAATAAACCCTAAGTGTTCTTGCAAGAAGATTAAATTAGTGCAAGTTTTGTGAGGGTTATTTGAAAGACTACTTGCAACTAATCCAATCTAAGAAAGAAGGTGAATTTGGTGGAGCTTTGGTGTTTCAAGCTAGAGGCCTAACATTTGGGAGGCTAGAGCAATTGATTCAAGAGTTGAACCAAAAGTATCTAAAGCTTGTAGATTAACTATTATGCTTAGGAGTTGGTAAGTTTTCTTAAACTTAGAAATTCCTAGGTTGTTGCTTATACATGTTGTTATGCTATTTAGCTATATGTAAAAATGAAAAATGGATCCTTTGGGAATAGAATTCTTCATGTCATTAAGGGTTATGCAAGTAAAATTTTTGAAATTTTTTGTGCTGACCACACTTGTAAATTGCATAACCGATTCCTTCAAGTGGAATCAAAGCCCCATTTTTCACTTTACACATGCTAAAATGATTGATAATTGCAAATGTTGTGATTATACTTGATGTTAATTCCAAGTTATGTGTAAAATTTAGCCAAAAATCAGTTCAAGGATGCTCCTAATCGGAAGGAGCTAGCTCCTAATTGTGAGGAGCAAATTCACGTAAATCGATCCCGAGTGATGTCCCGACCAGGAACAGACGAACATAATTTTCTAGTACCCATCCCAAGTCATGTCCTAAGTGGGACATCACCATAGACATTATGAATATGTCTTTTCATGCTTGTATGCTTTGCAAATTAATTTTAACATGCAAGAGTTGCATTTTATTTGATTTTTGCATGTCATACATACAAGGAATGATCATGGATTTAGTTTACATCCTAAAGTTTTTAATAATAATTAATTTTATTATTTGGTATGTAATTAAATATTATTTGGTATGTAATTAAATGTTAATTACATAGAATTAGGATGTAATTTCACCTTGGTATGCCAATGAATGAATGTAATTCACAATAGTTGTGACATGGAGCTTGAAGCATTCAAGTTGGAGACCCATGGAGATGATGACAAGGAGGCCCACTTTGTAACTTATTTTAAGAGTTAGAATAGGTTTATGTAAGGCCCATGATCACTCCTTATTTGTGCATCCATTTTGCATGTTCTATGTATATATGTGATATATATGTTGTAACATGCTATATGCCATACAAGATATGTATGATGTATGTGATATATATATATATATATATATAATTGGCTAATGCACAAAGTGAGACCTTAATTAAAGACCCGAAAATCTTCCAAACAAAATTTAGGTCTTGGCTCTCCATTGGAGCAATAACTTGCATGGTTTTGGGATTGTGTGCATTGGCTATAGATACATAGGGGTGTACATAAGACCCAAGAGATTCATGTAATGTTATTGTAAAGCATGAGATGTTATGGGTGTATGGATACACTATGGGCCAAGAATGGCAAATAGGAGTACCTAAGGTTTGTAGTGTTCAAATCCATACATTTCACTGATCCAATAGTGTGGACCTAACTAATGCCAAAGGCCAAAAACATCAATGTGTACCTGAGGCCCGTAACATTAGGAGTCGGATTAATGGAACCTCACATGAGATGTGATGGACAAGAGTTGGCCACTTAATGAGAACTAATATTCCAAGAATGGCAAAGTGTACCTAAGGGATATTAGTAACCCATTAAGAACACCAACACCCACTAGAAATCTATCCAACAAGGGATTTTCGTTTCCTACTTTGGAAGTATAGGATTCGCCAAGTTAGTGGGAGGCCATCAAAATTAAAGACCAAATCTAATGGTATTAACAATGTCATTATAACTAATAATCTTATTATTATATTTTACAGTAATTTGATAATATGAGGTCTTCAAACCCACTAAGCATCATTCTTGAAAACCATAGACTCACCAAACCTAATTTTATTGATTGGCTACATAATCTAAAAGTTGTTTTGGCCTCCGAATGCATTTTGTATATTTTAGAACAAAGTCCTCCCGGACCCCTTCCACCAAATGCTACGCAAGAGGAATGTGACACTTTTGAAAAATGGAAAGATGTTGACTTGCAAGCACGTTGCATTATGTGGTCTTCCATGAGCAATGAAATTAATAGACAACATGAGAAGTACACTAATGCAAAGGAAATCCTACTTCACCTATAAGATTTTTTTAGTGAATAAAGTAGGACCGCTAGATATGAGATATATAAGCAGCTTTTTTCGTGCCAAAATGAAGGAAGGAGAGGAAGTTGGAGCTCATGTGAACTCTATGATTCGTTCCATTGAGGAACTTGAGAGTCTAGATTTTATGATGGATGCTCAACTCTAAACCAATTTGTTTTTACAATCTCTTCCAGAGAGTCATTTGGGCAAACCATTGCCAATTTCCATATGAACAAAATTGAGTGCACACTTGCAGAATTGTTGAACATGCTAGTGACAGCCCAAAAGGCCATTCAAAATGAAAAGGGAAAGGAAGTTGCTTTAATTGCCTCTTCTAGTGGGAGTAAGAAGAATAAGGGCAACAAAAGCAAGAAAATAATTCCTAAAGCTTCGGGAGGTGTAACCAAAAATAAAGGCAAGAAGAAAGTTGAGAACAAAGGCAAGGGAAAATGTTTTTATTGCCAAGTAGAGGGACATTGGAAGAGAAATTGTCCTAGGTTCCTTGAGTCAATCAAAAGAAATGACACGATTGGAGAAGGTGAGACTTTCTTGAATTTATCTATTTCTAAATGTTCTAAGAGCTCATCTAATGCATGGATATTGGATATTGGTGCTAGTTCTTACATATATTCTTCCTCGCAAGATCTAGCAAGTGAAAGAAGGTTAAAGTCAAATGAGGTGACTTTAAAGCTTGGAGATGGAGCAAGTGTTGCTGCTAAAGCTATGGGAACCACCTACATTGACTTAAATGATCATGTTTTGTTATTGAACAATGTTTTATATGTACCTAATGCTTATACGAACATTGTCTCTATTTCTAGTATGACTACAAAAAGTTATAAGTTTTTATTTGAAAGAGATGTATGTACTATTTATTTTTATAATAAAATAGTTGGCATGGGTTATGTATTACATGGTCTTTATTATATTGATAATAAATTCAATAACAAACAATATCCAACCAATTTAAAAGTTGTGAATATAATACTAATTAATAATGCCTCTAATTGAAAATTTCTATGGCACTTGATATTAGGTCATATTACAAATGATAGAATTACAAAGTTAGAAAAATTAGGAATCTTGAGTAATCTTGAATCCTCAAGCAATCCAACTTTTGAAGCTTGTATCCAAGGCAAGATGACCCGGTCACCATTTGTTGGACAAATGAAAAGAGTTAAAGAAATTTTGGAAATAATACATAGTGATGTATGTGGACCATTTAATCAAATGGTAAGAGGCGGGTTCTACTACTTCTTTACCTTTATAAATGATCTATCAAGGTATGGACACTTATATTTAATGAAACATAAAAGTGAATCCTTTGAAAAGTTCAAGAAATTCAAGGACCGAGTAGAGAAGCAAACGAGGAAAAGTATTAAAATCCTACAATCAGATCGGGGAGGTGAATACTTAAGTACTGAATTTCAACTACCTCCACCCAGAACACCTCAACTAAATGGTGTATCCGAAAGGAGGAATCAAACTCTATTAGATATGGTTTGATCTATGATGAGCTATACAGATTTGCCTACTTTCCTTTGGGGTTTTACATTACTAACTGCTGCTTACATCATAAATCGTGTTCCATCTAAGTCTGTTTCTACCACATCATATGAGATATGGCATGGTAAGACACCAAGTCTTAAGCTTGTTAAGATTTGGGGATGCCTAGCTTGTATCAAAAAGTTGAAAACAAATAAATTGGATGCAAGGTCAATTCAAGGCAGGTTTATTGGATATCCTAAAGATAGTTTAGGGTATTATTTCTATCTTCCTGCTGAATAAGTTGTTGTTATAAGAAGAGATTCCATATTTCTTGAGAAAGAGTTTCTTGAAAAAGGTGGTAAAGGAAGGAGGATAGCATTAGAAGAGGAATCTTCTAATAAAGCCAATCAAGTTAATCAAATGGATATTGATCAATCTGAAGAGTCTAATCCCACTGAGAATATCATCCCACTAACTCCTAGAAGATCAAGTAGGGTATCTCGTCCACCGGAGAGATACAGTTTTCTACATAATATGCAAGAGCTGCATATTCATGAAGAAAGTAATCATGATGATGATCCTGCAATATATGAAGAAGCTTTATCAAATAAAGATTCTTCAAAGTGGCTTGAGGCAATGAAAGCCGAAATGGATTGCATGTATACAAACCAAGTCTGGACACTTGTTGATCCACCTGAAGGTATTGTACCTATAGGTTGTAAAAAGAAAGATTGGTGCAGATGGAAAGGTTGATACCTATAAAGCAAGGCTTATAGTGAAAGGGGTTGACTACGAGGAATACTTCTCGCCAGTAGCCATGATTAAATCCATTCGAATACTTCTCATCATGGCTGCACACTATGATTATGAGATTTGGCAAATGGATGTCAAAACTGCTTTTCTCAATGGTTATGTTGAGGAGGAAATTTATATGGAACAACCTAAAGGTTTTGAATCAGAGGAAGGTTCCAAAGTGTGCAAGCTTAATAGATTAATTTATGATCTAAAGCAAGCTTCAATGAGTTGGAATCATCATTTTGATGAAGCCATTCGATAAAAAATGAAGATGAGCCCTGTGTGTACAAGAAGGTTAGTGGGAGCCAACTCACTTTCCTATATGTTGATGATATTTTATAAATCGGGAATGATATTGGCATGCTCACAAATGTGAAGCTATGGTTGTGTAAAACTTTCTTTGTGAAAGACTTAGGGGAAGCTACCTATAATCTTGGCATTCGAGTCTATAGAGATAGACCAAGAAGAATGAGAGGTTATATCCCAATCTCTTTACTAGGAAAAGATGTTGAAAAGGTTCAACATGCTTTATTCCAAAAGAGGATTGTTATCATTTAGGCATGGTATCCATTTATCCAAGGGTATGTCACCTAAAACACCGCATGGTATCCATTTATCCAAGGGTATGTCACCTAAAACACTGAAATGGAACAGATGGCCAAAGTTCCTTATGCTTCAACTATAGGAAGCTTAATGTATGCTATGTTGTGTACTAGGCCTGATATTGCCTATGTTGTTAGTATGACTAGCAGGTTTCAATCCAATCTAGGTTTGGAACACTAGATAGCTGTTAAGGCAATCTTTAAGTACTTGAGAAGGACTAAAGATTTGGTTTTAACTTATAGAGGAGGTGATCTACAAAAAGATGGTTTCACATATTCTGATTTTTAATTAGATGTGGATAATAGAAAGTCTATCTATGGGTTTGTTTTTATTTATAATAGAGTTGCAATGAGCTGGAAGAGTTCCAAGTAAGGTGTCATTGCTAATTCCACTATAGAAGCCGAGTACATAGTTGCATCAGATGCCGCTAAAGAGGCTGTTTGGATTAAAAAGTTCATTACTGAGCTTAGAGTTGTTCCTTTCATTGAGACCCCGATTCCTTTCCATTACAACAACAATGGAGCCATTACTTTGGTAAAGGAACTGAGATCTCACCAAAAATCCAAACATATAGAAAAGGCGTTTTCATATTATCAGAGAACTTGTTGGAAAAGGCGATATCATCATGCAAAAGGTAGCTTTAGCTGATAATGTTGTTGATCCACTTACTAAAGCACTAACATAACTACAGCTGGATCGACATCTTGAGAAGATGTGTCTAAAATACTGTAGTGATTGGCTCTAGTACAAGTGGGAGATTATTAGCATAAGTGGTATGCCTTAGAGGCCAATCACATATTTTGACATTGTAAATTATCCCAAGTGGTAATAAAATAATATTTTATTATCTAAAGTGTTTATTTAATTGAATATTTATCCATTAGCATAACGTTAAATAAATTTATTATCAAGAGTTGATAATATGAGTTACAAATTTATTTAGTACAAATGCTATAAAATGTTCATAGTTTGTAAATTAATATTTGGATAATATTAATTAGACTATCACCTCTATCTATTTTCCTTTATTAATATATGATACTAATAGTGGGAGGTAGTGAGTCTCATACTTCTTGATATGAGATATCAGAATAGAAATGTGGATACTCATGTGATGAGTGGATCAAACAGTGACAGTAGATTTGTGATCGCATGGATATTCACTTATAGTTAACAATCACAATCTAGGTCATAATGGTGCATATAGTCCTTTGACCTAAGGTGACATGGTCATCCACATTTAAGTGGTTAGGGTTTATTACTGCTTACATACTTGTGTTAATCACATATGGGTATATGGCGTGTGATGGCTCTAGTCAATTAAGTGTAGGGATGAGTGTTCAACCAAGATGGGATTCATTGCCTAGAGTGAACCAGGATAAGATCCTATGCTATCTAAGTTTGTTCTTGATGAATAAGTTCCTGGCCAGGACAAACATGATACAATTTGAAAGAGTTTCAGTACTAGAAAAGTGTTTCTAGTATTTGTTAGGTTTTATCAAGAATTAGAACTTGAGATGAGGTCATATGATATAGCTATTAGAGTTTGACTAAACCATGATTCTAAGCTATATTGGGATCTTCTAATGAAGGAATTTTACTGCATGGTAATTATGACCAAAGGGTTCTTGTGAATCAATAAATGCATTTATTTCTAATTCAGTAGTTGTC
The DNA here is from genome assembly GCA_949634005.1 of Mallotus japonicus. NCBI lineage: Eukaryota > Viridiplantae > Streptophyta > Magnoliopsida > Malpighiales > Euphorbiaceae > Mallotus > Mallotus japonicus. Next base: position 15,417 of record CATIWK010779618.1, read on the forward strand.
ATATCGATGCACAACTTATGAGAACTAGATGTGTATAATTGGGATTTTTACATTTAGATTTGAAAGGAGTTTTAAATAATATCAAAGTGTTAATATAATCTTCTCATTGCCAATTAGACATGAACCTAGTAAGTTTCACCAAATCACCATTAATATTAATATAATTATTGATTAAAGTGTTTAATCAATTAATTAAGATTAATGGAATTGGATTTATGCTTAAAGCAATGATTCTAGCATGTCATGAAATCTAATTCAAGTAAGGGTTTAATTATTAATTTATCCTTAATTAATATGAAATATTAATTAAAGTATTAAATTAATAATATATGTTGTTTCTAATTCGACTTGGATTAATGGCCCAAGAAGTTTAGGCCTAGGCCCAAAAGAGTTTTGAACTAAAGATTAATCAAGATATTGAGAAAAGCCTATAAACCTAATCAAGGCCCATTAGTTTTTATGGATTGGGCTTGGGCTAAAAGTTGGCCCAATTGCAAAGCCCAAATCCATGTAAATTAATATAGTCTAATTTGTCATATTAGGCATACATTATCTTTTATGTGTATATTATTGACCATGGCAAGGATAGAGATTAGATCACATAGGTATATGTGAAAATGAATGTAGACAAATATATGAGATGTATTCTCTACATAATTCATGGTACCTTAATGATATTTATACAAGTTGTATACATATGATGTAAGATATAATGTCATTAGGGTTTGCTTTCTCGACATATATATCCATAACCTAAGATATGTTTCTATGGTTAGAGATTTTAGAAACACGCCAAAAAATAAAGAACAATATCTACTCAATAAACCCTAAGTGTTCTTGCAATGATATTAAATTACTGCAAGTTTTTTTACTGTCATTTGTGAGGCTACTCATAAATAATCCAATCTAAGCAAGAAGGTGATTTGGTGGAGCTTTGGTGTTTCAAGCTAAAGACCTAACATTTTGGAGGCTAGAGCAGTTGATTCAAGAGTTAAACCAAAAGCATCCATAGCTTGTGGATTAACTATTGTGGTCTACTCAAACTTAGGAGTTGGTAAGTTTTCTTAAACTTAGAAATTCCTAGGTTGTTGCTTACACATGTTGTTATGCTATTTAGCTATATGTAAAAATGCAAAATGGATCCATTGGGAATGACATTCTTCATGTCATTAAGGGTTATACAAGTAAAATTTTTGAAATTTTACCCTATTTAAGGTTTGTGCTCACCACACTTGTAAATTGCATAACAGATTCCATCAGGTGAGGCATCGCCTCTTTTGATGTTCAGACAAAACTGCAGCTTCAGACAAAACTACAGCTTCAACTGAAGCTGTAAAGCAGCTCAAACACAGCTAATTCCATACCCCAACGCCTATCATGCCCATTTCACATATTTATTTAGCTACACCTGTTATAGTTTTAGAGCTTATTTATTCAAATAAGTTTCCAACTTAAGAATTATTATATTGTCATTATCATTTATTTCAAACCTTCAAAAGTGTGCATGTGATGCCAACCCATGTTTTCAGAATTAATTTCACAAGAATTCAATAAATTCTCAACTCTTAAATTATATCAAGGATAAGAAATCAAGGATTCAAAGATACTGAACTTCAAGATTGACCATAAGCAACTTATAAATAAGACTTTTGACAATAAAAAGAAATGGGTTTGATTTAGAACAATATCAAGTTTCAAAGAAAATGGAATCAATGGAATACACACACCAAGAATCATTAACCACAAATCAAGAACATGAATGAATTTATATGATGAAAGAGGATAGCCGCTCAATTCATAAATGCATGGCCAAAATATGAGTAAATCAAATAAAAAAGTTTTTGAATTTTAATAAACAAAACCCAAAGAGAATTTTGAAGATTTTAATATAAGAAGTTGAGTAAAGAAGCACTCACCTATCTTGACAACCCAACTTCTAATTCAGCTTCTAATAATTAGTTTAATCCCCTATACAAACCAAGATCAAATCTTCATGAAGAACCTCCACCAAAACAGAATATTTTTAAATGGAAATCAAATGCTTACAGATGCTAGTGTTAGTAAAGAGCAACATGCAAAATAGAATACCTACCCAGACATAGTTCTATGCTAACAACACTTTACCTCCTACATGCTTCTCTACGCAGCTTCCTTCTCCCTTCAATTCTCTCTATATTTTTTGTTTTAATGCAGAGACTTTCTTTTTTTTAACAACTATCAAAAACATAGAAAGGGAGGCTTTGCATGTAGCTGCCACATTATTTAATAAATTCACTTTAAATCCTCTTCCTCACCTCTTAAATTTAGATAAATTAAACCCATTGATTAATTACCTTAATCAATTTGAGATTTAACTTAATTTACTTATTATTAATTTTAATAACCATAATTCCCATCTTACATGTCCGAGGACACAGATGTTATAATGATTGCTCATTTTCTCCTTCCACAATAGCCCAAAAGATGGGATACATTTAATCATTCCTATCTCTTGTTACTGTAGCTAGCAAAGCTCCGTTAGTTAATTTTTTAAAAAGCATCTATTTAAACAAATTACAAGCCTACACCCCTTTAAGTATCCTTTTCCCAAAGCTAAAAATCCAACATAAAATATTTTAGAAAATGGCTTTCCATCTAGACCAGATAAGCCGTTTTCAAATTCAAATGTTTCTTCCTTATCCAGCCTTATCAATTCGTCCTTATATGAGTGCAACCTTACATAATAGGCTTCCAAACTACCCCTCAAAATGCTTAATGCCTTCTTCTTAGCTCTATTGCACATCCATTTAGTCACTATAAGGTTGTACTTCTTTTGTAGGTCATCAATCATGTCTTCCAATTTATAATTGAGCTTTCTTCTTAAGATATTTAAAAACTCTTTGGCCATCCAGAGGTATGTAGTTTGTCTATTTCTCTCTTTTCTACTACAATTATGTTCAATAATATACCTCTCATAATGAATGTCAACTCATTTATTATCCTAACAGCATACAGCCTCCATTTGCAGTGGTCTCCACATCTAGCTTCCATTTTACTTTTAGTTGACCTTTTGCCATTTCAGATTAAATCCATTGCAAATATTATATTGTTGAATAGCTTCTTTGAATTGACCAAAAAACTGAAATATCATTCCTGGCACAAACTCCAATGTGGCATTGTCATATTTAAGGTTATATATAATATGCTTTTACTTTTGCCTCTTATTATGAATTTCAAAATCTCCCTCCTTAGAGCTATAAGGACTATCAAATGCACCATTTTCTAAATCCTCATATTCACATACCAGTATTTGATGATAACCTTTGTTAATAACATTTACTTGATTAGGAGTAGCACTACTTATAGAAGGAATATAATTATCCGCAATTACCTCTTCACCCAAGCCTAGACATTGACCAATATCTACAAAAACTATTCTAATAGCCCTCATATTATTCATAGCCATGTTATTCATCATCATTATCAGACTCATTTACCAAACTAGTATCACAATTACTTTGATCTATGTCTAGAACAAACGGCACATATTCAACATTAGATTCAGACCCACCATTATTGATGGAAATCATTAGTTACAACACACAAACTCCCCAATAGTTTAAGAACTATGATAAGTTGTGATGAAGAATCTAACACCCTCCAACAATTTTTATAATTAGGACCGTTCAAGAATTGAGATAAGAATGGGGATAAAC
>CATIWK010779665.1:0-10475 GCA_949634005.1 Mallotus japonicus
GGAGCTCAACATTTAATATATATATAGATATAGATTTTTTATCTTAATTTTTTATATTATTGTTCTTTATTTAATTATTATGCTTACTATCTATTAAAAATACATAAGCTTTTTATAAATTATTCGATTAGTTTATAAATTAATTTTAAAATATATATTTTAGTTACAATTCGTGCTTTGCGCGAATTGACGACTAGTTATTAATAAATATATATAGTTTTGAATTTAATAATTGATTTAACTGTATTTATTTAATTATTTTTATATATTATTATCAGACTGTTGATAATAATATATTATAACACTCAGAATGCTATTTCAGTATAAAAAAATGATGAATATTTTCAACCGGAGAAAGTGTTGAATCATATGGTTCATGATTTATTGTGCATGTCCTCAATTTTAATCCCAATTTCTAGCAAATGGAACTTCATCATTTAAAGAGTTTTCAGCCATTATTTATTCATTATTTCTCAATTATTTTTAATTGTTTTAAACAATAATAAGAATTTATATGCTCAGCATAATAATATAAATACAAATATTTTTTTTTAAATTTATTTATAAATTTGGGTCCGAGCCGATGACCCAAATTTAAGTGTTCGGATTATCCGAACAGCAGAACCAACCCAAAAGCATGTAAACCAAACCATTGATCCATTAGAAAAGCCCAAATCCACAAAAGGCTTCACCGTCAAGCTCTTCTTCTTTTTCTCCTGCTGCTGCTGCTGCTGCTGCGCGTATCGGCAAAAACCTCTCATCTCTCCGTTATCCACATCACATGATTCTTCGATCTCTTCTTTAGGTGTGTCTTTTATCTATTTCTTTATTCATTTCCTAATCATTTGCTCTGTTCAAGCTTTATTTTATGTGCTGTTGCTTTCAATTATCTAAAACAGAGTATTGAACTGATCGTTGCAGCTCCGTGGAAACTCCTCTACATAATCATGCCGGACGTGCAAGCTCTCGTTAATGACTTTCTTAACAAGCTTAAGAAACGGTTACAAAAAAAGAAAAAATTCTAATAAATTTTTACAGTTTATTTTCAGATTTTTAGTTATTTTTTTTTTAAATTGAGCTCAATTTGTGTCCTTTTGCGGTGGCAGGAAGATTGAGGGCTCGCAGGCCACGGCTAAGCAGACGGCGGAATTGTTACGGTCAGTGATTTCGCAACAGAGAGTGCCTTATACTAATCAAGCTGCTGCTTTGGTTGATGCTGTTAAGGCTGTTGGAGAGCAGCTGATTGCTGCTAATCCTGTTGGTATGTGCTGCTAATTAGGCTTTTTCTTTATGCTCACAGGAGGACAGATCATGAAAATGATTAATTTTTTATATTTAAGTAATCTTAATTTAGAAAATATAAGGTTGTAATCATCATTTTTCTTAGTTTTTCTTTTCTCTTTGAATATATTAACACCTGTCATTTGCAATTGATTTGAAACAATTTTGTCCATTTATTTTGTAATTTCAATTAAAATCTGGTTGCATACTAATTCCAATTCATTTAAGCTTCGTTTAGGCCTAGTCATGCAATTCAATTTGATTCAATATTGTTATTCTTCAAGTTAGTACACATCATTATTGTTCTGTACTTCATCTTCTTCGCTTTTTATACACCAGTACATTTTTTGGTTTGTTATTGCATATGGCCTTTTATTGTTCAGGAATATAGAAGGACAAGTCTAAATGTCTGTTATTGCATACTATGAGCTGTTGCTCTAAGTTGTTATTTCATCTTTTGATTATTGTCATAAGGACTAATGATGCTTGTATCTCTTGTATTGATCTCTGTTATGTATACACATGTTGCAGAGCTGGCTGTGGGTAATATAGTGAGGCGTGTTTTGTACATTATTAGGGAGGAGGATCTATCGCTGACAACAGCTGCTATTGCTGGATTAAACTTATCATCTGTAAGTGATGATGATGATGATGATGAGCGAGACGATCACCCGGCTTTGTCCGCTGCGGCTGTTGCTGCTGCTGCTAGAAGCACTTTGCGTCCACCTTCCTTGCAGACCTTGCTGGAGGACATGCCTGACTCAGCAGCTGTGCCCCATACTTCTTCATCAGGTGGTGACTCTGAAGGAAAAAGCAAATGTGAGCTCCCTCTTTTTATGATCTTTTTAACTTCTTGTGCATTTATTCCATCATATATAATATCCTAGTGTATTTTGTATTCATGGAACTAGGAGTGTTCTGTTAATGTTTTTATAACTTCAATTGGTTAGGTATATAATTAAACTTGGCTCACTGTGATGGTGATAGCAACAACATTAATTAATAATTTTCCCTTTTTTTTATATGTTATAAATAAGCTTAGGAGCCTCGTGCTCTTTTTCCTTCTTGTTTATTTTTTTAATAAATTTTCTTGAAAGGATAATGTGTAGCGTATCGTATTTAAGGATTTCTTTTCCATAACAGCTGCTGATAAAAATTCAAGAAGTCGGAAGCTGAAACATGATGTTATTGAAGCGGTTAATGAGCTCATACAAGATATAGCCATTTGTCATGAACAGATTGCAGAGCAAGCAGTGGAACACATTCATCAAAAGTAAAATTTTCTTCTTGGACTATGACAAATAAGCCTACTTTGTATGTATTTATGTTTGGCTTGCACAATCAGTTTTGTGTTGGTGGTTTTAGCATGTATAGGATAAGGTAATATGTAAATGCATTGATAGTGCACACTTTCTATTTTTATTATCTAGTAACTTGAAATTTGCTGCATGCATGCCTGTTATCATTCCTTTGTTTCGCTGATTGAGATGTATACATTTTCAGTGAGGTAATACTAACTCTAGGCAGCTCGAGGACAGTATTAGAATTCCTTTGTGCTGCAAAGGAGAAGAAAAGATCATTCCGAGTATTTGTTGCTGAGGGTGCTCCAAGGTTTGTACAAATGCGTTATTTATTGGCAAATAAGATGTACATGGTGGTAAACTTTTGGCATCTTTTCCTGTTACGTGATTTTCTCATCACTAGTTGGCACTTAACTAGGTATCAAGGGCATCTTCTTGTCAAGGAATTGGTTGCAAGAGGTTTACAGACCACTTTGATCACTGACTCTGCAGTTTTTGCGATGATTTCTCGAGTAAACATGGTATTTGGAAATCTATTCTTTTCCTTTTTTCCCCCCTTTTTTATTTTCCTGTGGTGTTTTGGAGTGTTCCTTGTTTCATTTTGAAACATGCAATGTGAAGGTTATTGTTGGAGCTCACGCTGTCATGGCCAATGGTGGTGTTATAGCACCTGTGGGGTTGAATATGGTTGCACTTGCAGCTCAAAAGCATGCTGTCCCATTCGTTGTGCTTGCTGGAAGTCACAAGGTATGTTATAACAACTTCCTCAGGAGCTTTAGCACCAAGCAAACAAGCAATCTTTTTGAGCTATAGTTCCTTTTATCTGTTCTCAAGTGGATTTAAGCTGTTGTTACTGGCCAGGTGGATAAGATAATGGATTTTCTTCCTTCTTCAGTATTAGTTCTTATGAGAATGCTTTTGATAATTGTAGAGAGATAAAAGATATCCTATATATACATGTGTATGCATATTATAGTTGAATATATACATGTGTATACATATGATAATTATAGAGAGATAAAAAAATTATATGTACACGTTTATACTTTTGATAATCATAGGGAGAGATAGAAAATTCAGTGTAGAGATGATTGTGGACCAAATTTCCCAGAGTGGCTGGATTTGCATGAGCTAGGGCATCCCCGGCCCAAGCCCCAATACTTTGAGACAGGCCTCAACTGCATTTTGCTGGCCACTTAAACATAGACCAACCTAGGACCACACAAATTATTCAACTAGTTCTTATATAATATGGTGATTTATCGCTGTGCGAGGCTGATGAGGGGTTGGGTCATTTAGCCAGGTCTTAAATATAAATTGATGCCAGCATGAATCCAATGTGACATCACGTTTAGTTCACCTTGGTGGACTTCTTTCACATAGTAACTTAACTCATAGGTCTTCCTCGGACTTTTATTGCTGCAACTGAAATTGAGAAAGTATTAGGTAAACTCTCTTTCAAGTCTTTTGACGTGCTGTTTTGCTTATGTGGCAGTTGTGCCCCTTGTATCCACACAATTCTGAGGTGTTACTAAATGAATTGAGATCCCCATCTGAGCTGCTGGATTTTGGAGAATTCTCAGATTGCTTGGATTTTAGGGGTGGCACTGGTTCTCCTCTTCTTCATGTTGTAAATCCAACATTTGACTATGTGCCTCCAAAGCTTGTTAGTCTGTTCATTACTGACACGTAAGTTCAACTTTTTTTAAGGACTTCATGAGACCAGAGTCATCTAGTTATTCAGATCTTTAGGCACTTCTCCTTGTATGGTTTTACATACTTGATATACTCTGATTCCTACTATGGAGTTTGTCTCTTGGTATTTGACCAATATATTTTTCTAATTCCAATTGCTTAACAGCGGAGGGCATAATCCATCGTACATGTATCGACTTATTGCTGATTATTATTCTGCTGCTGATTTGGTGGTGCAACGGAGACCTGCTTCAGGGAATTGATTCTCACTGGTTTACTAAAGCATTTGGTTAGTATTTCTGTTTTTCTACAACTCTGCCCTTGAAATTTGCGTTTGCAGTTTTGTCTCATGTTAAAAATTATCTTTGTTCAATAGCCATTATCATAGAAAGATATAGTGTGCAACTTTCCTTTATTCTTCTAAAGATCAATTTGTTGCCTTGCCTGCATTTTATTTTTTATCAAAATTTCTACATAGTAAAACATTCAATATTCTGTGAATGTAAAGTTTGCGTGTATAAAAATTAAAGTTTTTCACTCTTCCAAGTCATTCTATTGGATTGCACCCAGACTTAACTGGCTGGTAAATGTATATGAAATCATTTTATGGTCCATCTGATAAAAGCAGTTTGGTTTTCCTCAATAGACAATTGCAAGGCTTTTGTTTTTTAAATAATTCAGAAATGGAACAACTGCCCCTGTTATCATTTGCTTTCTTTACGCCTTGCATGTACAAGGCACAAAGATGGCAGCCATTCATTGATATTTCTTGTTTCAATTTTCATGCAGTTTAGGAATTACTATGGAAGAGGTGGATGGCGGAGATGAGAGATTTAGCTCACTTTATGGTACCATTTTAGCCTCTGTTAATCAGGGAAAAAAGTAGAACTGTTAGCTAATAGTGACATGGAAAATACCGCCAGACGGGCTAGGGAATGCCCATTTTTGTGATTGTAACAGAGACCAATGAATTGAGAGTGATGTTTGTAACCTTGAGTTAGAAGTTTTGTACCTTGTTATACAGCTATGCACAGAGACAAATCAGCCATTTGTTGTATGCAACTTACATGCAAATTTGATAACAGCAACTTTCACCGTGGCGACTGTATAGTTTGATTGTGGATTTGTGGTGTTTTACCAGCATAGGTAAAAGTAATGCATATATTTATTTTTCTATTTTCAACTTGATGCACGCTTGACCAACCTTTTTGCAGCTGTTTAGTTTATAGCTACTCATTTAAGAAAGATATCATATATGCGTGGAGAAATCAATGAGATTTTTTATTTGCTACATGAAAGGTGGTACTTCTTAATTTAGATATAAATTCTGACAGTCTCTTCAAAGAAATCATACAAATAAATAGCATGGTAGCTCCATTATGATACATGGAAGCTCGAATTTGAGCAATCAGTTATGTCCTACATCAAACCAGAAATAACCATAAGTTCGAGAATAGATGACTCGAACTCGTTGCAAGGCCAGGCCCCCATTTGTAAGGACAGCCTTGGCACCTCCTTCAATCCGAGTTTGAGAAACAGAAACCCAATCACCATTATTCTTCACTGACGAAGGGAATATCTCACGTGCTCCGGCCGTACTCACAATTGGGCATGAAAGAAAGTCCAAAGGGTCTGACTCACACTGAAGTATGCAGCTGTCAATAGTTAGCTTTCCACTTCTGTGAAGCAAGCAGCAACCAAGCTCTGCCTTCACTGTTAAGTTGGCTAATTTGCAAGCGGACAGAAACTCCAGTGCACTGTTCAAACAAAATAAAACAGAACATGCCAAATTCTGTCTGGTGATGAATATATATATATATATGCCATGACCTCTAAGTTTCGACCCTCAACTGCTGGACAACAAAATCTTATGGTAGAAAGCTTTAAATCATAGTCATGAACCAAGCAGCCAAACAAGGCATCCCAATCATTCGTGAGTTACATATGTGTAAGAAGATACTTGCACCCACAAGATGATTTTGAACAGAATTTACTATTAACTAATATATACTTGAGTTGAGCCTGTTTCTTGATGGTATGACACAATAAATTGCTACTAGTTCCAGTTTTTTGCCATTGAGATCATACAGTGTGGAAGGCCTTTATAAACGTTGTTAAGATGGAACATCAGAAGATCACCATAAAGAAATAAAATAAAGCAAATAGAAGGAGATATCACAAACCTGTCTGAACCTCGAGAGCATAAGAGCATTGTTTCATCAGGAAGCTTGCCTCCACCAATCTGCACAAAGTAAATTGAGATTGAAAATGCACAATAGGAAAAGTTAACAACCAAAACAGTTTACTCTTCTTTTCTGTTGCTTGTATTCCACTAATAACAAAGGGCACTCTCTTCTTGAGTCCAAACAAACTAAAACACCTTTTCCTTTTACACATCTCTATCTATATAACTTTTAACCTCTTCCTTTTTGGGTAACCAATCCATTTATTGGAATGAAAGAGATTATCCTACGTCAAGAACCATGGCTGAAAAAATCAACAGTCACTAACATGTTCTAGTTTTCAAGTATTAATATAACAATAGGAAATAGCAGTAATTAAAGCGAAACTTATATATTCAAGCATAGATCAGTGGCACATACCAGGCAAAGTGGTTTGTTTATTCGAATATTTGAGGCAAGATGATTTCCACCAGCTGAGATAAGAATGGTGTCACCCGGTCTAAAAGGAACAGATTCATGATACATTTTTCTTTCTCATGATTCCGGCTCAAATATCATACAAAAGATGATGCCAACGTACATACCTAGCAGCAGAGACAGCCATCTCAATGCTGGGAAAGACTCCAGGTTCAGATTTATCTTTGACAGACCGGTCTACTCGGAGCCACAGGCGAGGGTGACATGCCAGGAATTGCCATCTGTGGCAAACGAGGGCGGTGTTATACCGATCTGCAAACTCAGTACCAATTCATGACACAAACAGAACATATTTGTCTCATACATATAAATTAAGGGTAAAAGTACAACGTATATACCATGCAAGACAATTAGATGGGAATATTCTAAATTTTAAGATCACAAAAAGCATATTCACATAAGAGAAATATATAGACCAAAATGAAAATATGCCAATGCATCAGTATGTAAATGCAAGAAGTTCTTGTGCTAACATAAGAAACTGCTATGCTCACATGTCAATATGCACACATCCTACTGAGTAAAGCCATTTGAGGCGCATGCATTATACAAAATGACACTGATTTTTGACAAATTACCCGCCATTTAAATTAAATCAGATTTTTTTCTTCCTTTCTCTAACATAAGGTTTCAAGCTTAATGATTTAAATTTTAAACACTCTTATGCAATCAAATGGTTTCTAGCTTAACAATTTGAACATTCTTATGCAATCAAAAAAATATCCCAACAAAATTTTGTTATCCATCAAGCCCAAAAAGTTTTTTTTTTTTTCAATTTTATCTGTATCCAATAATAGACGAAAATATCACACTCGAATTGCCAGGAAAAAAAAAGTTCAATTATTATGAGTTAAACACCCAAGATTTATAAGAAGCAAAAAAGATCAAATCTTGAAAGGGTCAACCAGCAAAATCAAAGATTAGAGCTTTCACAGTGTTAATCAAGTAAGCTAATTTCTGTTCAATTATGGCCACACACACCCACACACACAAAGATAGAGGCATCTTGAACAAGAAAAGAGAGAGAGAAACCTGGAATTGGAGATAAGAAGCTGAAGATGTGCATAAGGCAACCATCATCAAGATTGCTAATTGGACTAAAATCTGTTGATGCTGATGAAGCAGATGAACTCTTTTTCTGCTTATTCTTTCTTTTTTCTTCCTTCACCATTACCACCTCACCTTCTCCTCCACTCAGTCCCTCCATCCGATACCAGTTTCTTTCCACCCGAATTTTTTTTTTCTTTTTTTGACGATTTTTCTGTTTCAGATATTGAACAAAAAACGACATAGTTTTAAGAACAGAAATAAATGGGCCGAAGGCGGTGGGCCACGGTGAAACGACGTAGTTTGTCGTGCTTTTTATTTTATTTTTTATTTTTTTTCCTAATTGCTGGCGTTTCTCATTCTGTGATTTTGTCGTCTTTCTGTTCTCTCGTCTCCGTTAAAAACAGCATTCATTTTGTGTGTTTTGTTGTGAGGGACAGAGACAGAGAGAGTGGAGATGGAAGCCGAGTTTTTGTGCGTCAGTGGTGGTGTTTACAGCGGCGGCGGAGTTTGTGGTGGTGGAGGAGGGGAATGCTTAGCGAAGATTGTTGAACAAGGAAGTGTAGAAAACCGAAGGTATTATCTAGCTCGTAAGACGGTTATGGAAATGCTAAGAGACAGAGGCTATGACGTCGCTGACTCTGAGTTAACTCGCTCATTTGCTGAGTTTGTTGCTGAGTACGGTGACAAACCTGACCTCCTTAAACTCCGTATCTCTGCCTCTCTCACCTCCAATCCTTCTAAAAAGGTCTCAACTTTTTTTTTTTTTTGCTTTTCAGTATGTGTCTATATATTTGAGTTTATGATAGTGTTGTTTCTATGAGCAGATTGCCGTTATTTTTATGGGAACAGAGGACATCAAATTGGCACCTATCAAAGGCCTTTCATTTCAGATTCAAAACAAAGAAAGCTTGAATGGGTTGATTTTGATCTTGCAAAGCAAAATGAACCACTATGCCCGGAAAGAGCTCGATACATTCCCCTGTGGTGTTGAGATTTTTCATGTGAGTTCTCTCTCTTTTTTTTTTTTTTTGGTTGCTATATTACATTTTATCAGTGGTAAAGTTGTGGCCTTTTTTGTGTTGTACAATTTATATCACATTTTGTTGGTTCCAAAGGAAGTCTTTTGATTGAATATATATATATATATATATGGAGTGAGATTTTGTGTGTGTTTGTGTTCATTGATTATGTTAAATTAACAAAAATGTATTCTTGATGGTTCAAATGTTGATTGCATCTTATACTCTTTATTAATTCATAGTGGGTTTAGTCTAGTGAGTGAACACATGCCTCAAAATTTAATGCAGATTATTTGGGGTTAAGAAAAGAAAAGAGCTTGGCACTCCATGTTTGACATTCTGTATACGCCATTTTGAAGATTGGTGTTTATGGTTGTTGGCTTGTTGGAGATCAATCGTTGCAAAATTAATGCCTTTTAATCAATGTGAATCATTGTTTCATAGTTTCTTTGATGCAGTTGTGATATTCGCTTCATCTTTTTCGCTCCATATTCTAAGAAGCTTTTAACATTTTTCTTTACGTTTTTTTTTCTTAGATTACTGAGTTGCTGGTGAATATTACCAAGCATGTTCTGAAGCCAAGGCATGAGATATTGACTGCTGCACAGAAGCAACAGCTATTGAACAAGTATGCATCTGAAGAAAAACAGGTACTATAAGAGTCTGTCAACTTTCCCATGAGTGAAACATGTTTGCTTTCTTTGATATATAGAGAATTAAGAATCTGTGTGTGAATTTTCCTGCATTATCACTTCATATTATATTGATGTTGCTCCGATTTTACAAACTGTACTACAAAATTATTTTACTTCTGTAGGACTTTGTTGTAATGGGACTTAATCAAGCATACTGACATGCTATAACAATCTCTTTTCTTTTTCTTTTGCTTTTGCAGTTGCCCAGGATGCTTAAAACTGATGCTATTTCACGATACTATGGATTTGAGAAGGGGCAAGTGCTGAAAATTACATATAGTGGAGGCCTTGTTGATTCCATTGTCACTTACCGATGTGTTACTTGACTCTCTAATGTTAGGTTTTATCTTTAGATTCAATACATGATACTAGACACTATTAGATTTTCTTAGTTGGTACAGACTTCATTAACATTCACATTTGCTGTGAGTTACTGAATTGCGGAGTTGAATATATATTTTTACAGATTCAAGTGGTGTAAAAATGTTAGAACTTTGTTTTGTTACTAATTGCACCAACCCAACTCTGCTGTTACGTTGGTGAATTTTTTGTCTATGGAATCAATATCTCCTGATTTACATGAAGTTGATTCTATGCTTGATTCTCCATGTTTCTGCAAGTGACCTTGATTACAACAGATGCTTGCCTTTACCATCATGGTTAGTATTTGTTGATCGATGCCGAAGTAACAAATACAATCTGCCATCTGCTAGTTTCAATAGTTAAGTTGGGTTCGGGGTTTTTTTTTTCTCTTTTGCATGTGGCCTGAGCCAA
>CATIWK010779695.1:0-14322 GCA_949634005.1 Mallotus japonicus
GATAGTGATGTAGATCTTGAGCTTCACTTTAATAATGCTTTACTTGGATTTTTTAGTATCTTTTTGCACTAGCTTATACACACTTAAGGTAAACCTATTAGCACTTCAAAATTGTTTTGTTAAAATCAAATGGCTAATAACCATGATGTAAACCATAACTTAAAAAAATATGTTGGAAATTCATTCAAATATATTTTAGTTTGACTTCTACCATTAGACAAATGTTGTTTAATGCCTCGCTGGAAACCATTGTCAAATATTTGGCTCGATGCCAACATTTTTCAAGCTATAACCCACCCAAAAGAAGGCCTTAACACCTTTGTAGGAGTGTGTAATTCCACAAGTGTTAAGAGGAGGGGTGAATTGGTTTTTGAATTTAATAAGTGATTTTCGTTTTTCTCACAAGAGCCACCAAAAACAGAGTAATAGCTGAATAAAATGAAGTAGAAGATTGATAAAGACACTAAGGATTTATAGAGGTTCAGCCCTCAAAGCCAACTCCTCTCCTCAACCACAAGTTGAGAGTTTCAATCCTCTATCAATCTACTTCAATGGTGTAGATTAAATCTTTACAAGCTTAAATAAGCTACCCAAGTGTTTTCCCAAAGGCTTACACTCAAACCCTCTCGCTAAAAACAATCCTCTTAGCTTACAAGTATTTAAAACCCTAACCCAACTCACTCAATCTCTCTATTGAGCTATTGAATAAAGGAAATAAACACTCACCAACTTTTGCTCAAGAACACTCTTGAGATAGATAGCAATAATAAGAATTAAAGATGAAAGCTTTGGTGGTTGAAGATTGGATTAAAGATTAATTGCTCAAGATTTGCTCTAAATGTGTTGGCTCAACTTCAATGAATGTTTACAGCTTTATTCCTTGAAGTATTTAAACCCTCTCAGAGAAAAAGAGCTGTTAGAGGTGTATTAAATACCATTTGAGCCGTTTCAACCACCAAAATAAATGAACTCTGCATGCGTGTCATGACTGATGATAAATTGTCATTGGTCATAACAGTTTTGGGTGCCAAGGTGCAGCTTCAAAAAATTCACGTTGTCATGATCTCCAGTGATGACATTAGTGATGACTGCTTGTTGTAACAGTAAGAAAAGTGCAAATTTGGATCTTCATAATTTTGCTCGAAAATTTTTTTCAATGATTGGGATTTGCTAGTGACCATTAGTAATGAAGATTTTCATAACTTTTGACCAAATTTGACTTTTAGATTTTGACGGAAAATTCAATCTTCAATATCAGCTCAGTCATCATTAATGACGGCTTTATCACCACTCATGACAGAGCTGCTGACTTGGAAATCCAACATCATGTCTATTCATTGCTTGACTTGTGCATAACTTTAAATAACCTGAATATAGACACTTAAGCACAAATATTAAATATAATTTTACTTAATTAATTGTAACTATAAAAAAAAGACTGTTTTACCCCTCAAGGTTCAACAATGCCTAAGCTGATCAATAAGCTCCACAGGAGCATCTCGGATTATGCTAAAGCCAATGGGAATTCGCAAACCCATCTTAGAAAGCACATC
This sequence comes from Mallotus japonicus, assembly GCA_949634005.1. Lineage (NCBI taxonomy): Eukaryota > Viridiplantae > Streptophyta > Magnoliopsida > Malpighiales > Euphorbiaceae > Mallotus > Mallotus japonicus. Next base: position 1,554 of record CATIWK010779695.1, read on the forward strand.
AGCACATTTGTTGCCCTCTCTCCAGATATGTTGCACCTTCACATCCCAATCACGATACATGATGCGTTTGATCTCTTGAACCAACGCATAATTCTGAAGAGGGTTGCTGTACTTTCCTTGGAGAATACCAGCAATAACTTTATTGTCAATAACCACGTTGAGAATTTGTTCTAGATGTAACTAAACAAATGGCTCTCATGGTGTTGAAAGAATTAAGGTCATCATTTCAATATTTATATATATTTTATTTTTTTTATAAAAATATATATAAAAACATAAAAGTATAAAAATATGACAAAAAAATATGAGCAATCCATGAAGGCACATTTCTCTTTGGCATTCTATCAAACACTTTGTAAGCATTTAATTGTACAAGCAATTCAATTATAATTACCAATGATAATTTTTCCATATGTACTATTCCATTTCTTGCATGAATTTGAAGCTAATTCAATGAAACACAAATCATGAACAAAAGAAAAGAAAAAAAAGAACAATAATCACGTTGTTGTTCCTAAACCAAAAATCACCATGAAATTGGACTTTTGGCCATAGATTGCATATCAGAAGCATAAAAGGTAGACAAAAAATTAATTGAAAAATGAAAAATTTCTAAACCAAAAATCAACTTGAGAAATCCACCTCCAGCAAGAGGAATCAACAGCAATGCTGGATCTGAGCCTAGCATTTGCAACAACACTGTGTATGCCAATGACTCCACACTCCCTAAAACCGATACTTCCCTATAAAAAAAAGCCAAGAGAATTAGAAAATCAAAACATCCCATGTTTGAATTGAAATAAATAATGTGTACGGTTTTAACTGAATTGAATAACTGCAAAATCATGTTATTTTGAGCATGATTTCATTTCTTTCAGCACAAATTGTATGAAGCAGATGTCTGACTGCACCTTGAAGCTGTAGAGAATGGCTCGTGTCGATGGTGAAGAGAAAGGAGATGATAATGGTACGGCAGTCCATGCAAGCGTTGGAGGAGAAGGAGATGCGTCCACTTCGAATCAGTAAATATCTTCGAGCTCTAGCGAGATCTGCCTGAAAAATCAACAAGTTCCAGTGGAAAACTGCCTGAGAATCCGTGAGTAGTTGAGACAGGAACTCAAGGAAACAAGTAAATCCTACATAAACATGGCCATAAACAACAATATGACAAAGAACGAGGGAGAAGATGATGAGTTTCTTATCAAAAAAAAAAAGGAAGAAGAACGACGCAAGGAAGATGAACGTAAACGACGGAAGACAAGTCAAGGCACTCGTGTAATTTTTTATAAAAAGTGGATACGCGTGTAATATTTGACAAAATGTGTGTATTTTGCTGAAAATCTAAGGTAAAAAGTATTTTTGTAAAAATCCCTTAAAATTATTAGAATGGTATTAGAGTAAATATAGCAGTGTTTTAGTTGAAAAATAATACTAAATAATCATTATATTTTTTATTTTTTTAAAAAATAAATTTTTAATGGTTTGAAAAAAATATTTAAATGATTTAAGGTAGAAAAATATGTAGTATATAAATATTTTTAGAAGTTGAGATATGCATAATAGTGCTTTAGTTTAAAAATAATACTAAATAAATATGGTAAATATTTTATTTTTAATAAAAATTAAGGTTTTTAATGATTTGACACATTAGTTTTTTTAGGGTGAATACTCAAATATAAAGATAGATATTTGTCAAATTTTTAGTTAAATGACTCTAGAGCTCAACATTTAAAATATATATATATAAGGATTTTTGTACTCATTCTCTCGATAATTGCACTCCACTTTGACTTTAATAACTGTTTAAATAACTTAACTATCCTTAATTTAAAATAATTATGTACCTTTCACAATTAATATTAACTCAAAAATTTATTTAATTATAAATAATATATTTTAGTTTAATAATTTTTATATTATAATCACTAAGAAATAGTTATAACTTTATTAATTTATTATGTTATTTTATTTTATGTTCAACTTATATTGTTAGAATTTTAAAAATAGTTTTATTTATTTGCTAATTTAATTATGCAATATAATTTTTTCATTTTTAATTCTTTTAATGCTTTTAAGTGTTTATTCAAATGAGATTTACATTTAAAAAAATCGATGGTAAATTTAATTTTGATTTTTTTAATTAATTTTTTTAATAAAAGTGATAGGATATAATACTAAAAATATTATATATATTGAAAAATTAATATAAAATAAAATAATTAAAAAATACTTTACATGTATTAATTTTTTTTTAAAAAATAAAACCAATTAAGTTGATATAAATTGATAAAGTATTCTTTTTAGTTATTTTATTTTATATGAATTTTTTCAATACATATAATATTTTTTTATTGTATTCTATCATTTTTATTTAAAAAAATTGAATGAAAAAAATTAAAATTAAATTCATCGTTATTAATTTTAGAAAAATATAAATATCATTTGTATAAATACTTAAAAGCAGTAAACAATTAAACATTAAAAATATATATTGCATAATTAAATCTAGAAAATAAATAGAACTATTTTAATAAAATTTTAACAATATAAGTTGAACACACAATAAAATAACATAATAGATTAATAAAATTATAAATAATCATGAGTGATTCTAATATAAAAACTATTATATCAAAATAAACTGTTTGTATTAAAATTATTAGATTTTTTATTATGTATGAATAATTAAATAATTTTTTTTATGTTAATAATAATTGTTGTGAAATGTTTATAATCATTCAAAATTAAGGGTAATTAAATAATTTAAATTGTTAATAAAGTCAAAATGGAGTGCAATTACTAAGAGGAGGAGTGTAAATATATATATATATATATATGGATGTTTTCCATAGTTTTCTCAATAAAGATAAAAGTTTTCCAATAAGAAAATTGTAATTTTAAATAATTGTAACAATTTTTGTTTTATAGGATTTTCTTAACAATTTATTTCTACTAGACTTTTATCTGATGTTACCATATAATTTCTTCCTATGTTTTAGATTTTTTTTCTATTTTTCTAGTTTTTTCCGGTTTTCTAGCTTTAATCTACTATATATATATATATATATACATACACGTGAAAAATTTTTCACTAATTATTATATAAAAATCGAATAATTTTATCATTTACAAATACAAGTACAATTAAATTAATTAAAATATAATTTTAATTTGATAGAAAGTCTATTTTCTATTTTAATTAAGTAAATTTCTATTTTATTTCTAATAAAAATTAAATTAACTAAAATATAATTCTAATTTAATTGAAAGTATGTTTCATATTTTAATTAGATTAACTTCTATTTTATCTCTAACAAAATTAAATTAATTAAAATGTAATTCTAATTTAATTAAAAGTATATTTTCTATTCTAATTAGGTTAATTTCTATTTTATCTCTAATAAAAATGAAATTAATTAACACATAATTCTAATTTAATTGAAAGTATGTTTCCTATTTTAATTATGTTAATTTTTATTTGATCTCTAATAAAATTAAATTGATTAAAATTTTAGTGATAATTTTGTTAAAAATATATATTTTCTATTTTAATTAGGTCTACGTATATTTTATCTAATATAAATCAAATTAGATAACATAATATAATTTTATAAGTCTTATTATATTAAATTTAATAAGTAAATAATTAAAATCAAACTTAATAAATATTATGAAAATAGAAAAAGTATATAATTTGTTTTAAAAGTAGATATCTTTATAAATTAAAAATAGAGCATATAATTTGTTTGAAAGTATATTTGTAAAAAAGTAATATAATTATCATTTTTAGATGTTTTAATAAAATTTAACAAAAAAGAGTTAAAATTAAATTAATTAGTATTTATCATTTAATTATTAGTTTAACTTAAAAAAATTACATCAAATTAATTTTTATGTAAATAAAAGTATTAATATTAAAAATATTAAAGAAATAAAGTGTCATAGCTCAAATAAAAAAATTTACTACATTGTAATAAATTATAGGTTTAATGGGGTTGTAATATTTAAATTGTTATATAAAGAAAATATAATTTTTATTAACAAATAACTAATGATTTTATATTATCTTATGATTAATTATGACCATAATATTTTTTTTTATATGAAATCAGTTCTAGAGTTGAGAAAAATTAATTATAAAAAATATTGAAGTAATATCATATATTTATTTAAATAAAAGATTTATAAAAATTATAACTAATTGTAACTAAATTAAGTTAATATTAAACTGTTATATAAATAAATAACTTTAAATAACATTGTTATTATTTTTAAAACTTTTAATAATAATAATATGTTTAATTGTTTATTTACTATATATCATGAGTCAAATAATTTTTTTGTTCATGTGTGAAACTTGTGGTTGTTTACTAGTATGTGCATATATATATATATATTATCATTAATTTAATTTCTTAAAAATTTTATCATTTTAATATAATTCTATGTCAATTAAACTAAAGAAATTAAAATAATAAATAAATAAATATATTCATTCAAAATATATATATATATTAAATACCAAGCTCCAAAGTCACTAAGTTCAAAATTTGAAAAATATTCTTTTTCATAATTCAATATTCACTTCTCAAGACTTATGTGTGGAGTTATTAAAATTTACAGTATTTTTCTGCAAAAAATATATAAAAAAAATCTTATTTTAGAATATAACATATAAAATACTCTAATTTTATTACATCTAAAGCATCTCTTTTTTCAACTATTTCTATTTTTTATTTTATATATATATATATATATATATATTATTTACAGTCTGCGTAAAAAATGGATTCATGACTAATTTTGTTATAAAATTGAAAAACAACTGTTGAAGTTCAACAAATGAACATAAGATTCTATATTTTCTATAGTTTTTTCATAAAAAAAAAAAATAAAAGTTCCAATTTTCTAAAAAAATTAAAGTTAGAAAATAGAAAACAATTCTCTATAAGTAAGCAGCCTCTTGGACTTCCTGACCTTACTCTTCTTAATTTGATTTGTTAATTAAAACAACATTAGTTTTAACCTTTCAAAGCAAAATCCAGGAACTCATCAACCAAAGTTGACAATTTTAAGAACACGTACATGACTGTTGAATTGAACTTTCAAATGCGTAACCGATTCAAAATGGTGTAGATTTTGAGTACTCAACAAAATTTTATAATATATATTAGTTTTTCTTCCACAATTTTGAAATCTTCTTCTATATTAGTTATTTAATTAGTTTTTTTGGCCATTACAAATTAAGGGAAGGGAATAAGAAAGGTGGATTCGATACCAAAATTTTTTTTTTATTATACCTATAAGAATTTAACTATTAGACCAAGATAATATGGATAGATTAATTATTTAATTAATTTTTTTGGTCATTGGAGAGGAAAGGAATGGAGGAATTTGAACCGTCCTCCTCTTATAAGGGGTGCCAAGCCTCTACCACTAGGCTATTGGGAGGTTGGCTAATATTTAATTAGTTGGATTAATGTTGGGATGATGGAAATATAATTGCTTATTAAATACTCAACTAGAGATAGATTACAGTTTTTTTTTTAGGCAAGATAGATTACAGTTTTAGATAAGCCATTTAGGAAAACCATAAAGGGGCATGAGCTTCAGTGAATTTTGCTATAGTCAACATATTAGGTGAGAAATGACTTTGAAATTTAATCGATGTCTATGATGATTAACTGCAGCCCCCCAACGAGCGTCAAAACTCAAAAAAAAAAAAAAAAAAATCGTTTTACAATATTTACAAACCTAAAGAAAATAAAATTAGAAAAATTACCTATACCAGATATATTATAGTATCTAATTATTAGATGGGGGGAGATTTTTGCACTCCACTTATTAATTTTTGCATTCCATTTTTTTTTTTTTAGAATTATAAATTACATGATTATATTTTATTGAAAATTTTTATTCTTTTATCAATTACAATTTCTAAACTACCATTTTTTCCTTTTCCTTCCAAATTTATTGTTTGATGTTTAATATTTTAAAACTACTTGTAATTGAGTTTTTTTTTTTTTGTGTTGATAAAATTTAATATAGTCAGTTATTTTTTTTATAAGTACTCTTTAACTTCTAACTTATCTTGTTGTAAAATTTTCACCAATTATAGTAAATAATAGATTTTTTTATTTTTTATGAATATGTTTTTTCAAATATCATATGCATATAATTTTATTTTTTATTTTTATCCTCATTTTAAAAATAATTTAAAGATAAAATTATGTGATTAAAAAATTATTATAAAAATTCAACAATAATTCATCATATAAAAAGTATTCATAAATTCAATGAATAGAGGCAAAATTAATTTACATGTAATTTAGATCAAATACATCCCAACAAATACTCTAATTAAGTTATACTACGAAAAGTCTATTTGATTAAAAAAGAATATGACACTTATTTTTCTATTATTAATATGTTATAACACTTGTCTAAAAAATAAAAATTATAATAATTTTTTATATGATGAAATTTTCATTAAATATTTATAATATATGTTTTTAATCATGTAATTTGATTTTTATATTATTTTAAAAAATTATGATAAGAAAAAAAGTATGGTTATAAAAAAAAGATTTTTTTTTTTTATAATTGGTGCAAGTTATAATTATCTAAACAAATTAAAAGGTAAAGAATGGTTATAAAAAAATAATTGATTGTGCTAAGTTTTTTAATGAAAAAAAAAAAGATATAAGTTCAATCACAAGTAGTTAATGAAAAAAATAAACATTCTAAATAAAAAGGTAATGATGTAACTTGAAATTCTAAAAAAAAAAAAAAGGAGTGTAAAAATCCCCACTCTTATTAGATATATGATATTTACATTAACTATTTATATACTCTTATAGACACATAGTTATAGTCGGTCTCTTCTAATTAGTGGTAGAAAATTTTGGCACCCTTATAGGAAGATTAGGGTTTGAATTCCCCCACCCCTTTCCCTAATTTTTCAAAATATAAACATAAATTTACGAAATATTTTTGAAAAAAGATTCAAACACAATTTTTCTCAAATTCAAGCAATTAGTCATTCATAATAATTTATTAGACAAAGAAACTAACAAAGATAAATGCTTAATTAATGAGTAATAACCTTCTCCTTTATGACACCATCCAAAGTTGAAAACTTATGAAAGATTGGAAATTTCCAGAAAGGACCATTGTAATTAATTTTTATGTTGTCAAAAAAAAAAAAAAAAAATTGAAGCAAAGGGAAGTCCTAGCACACTTCCATTAATTTTTGTTTCAATATATTTGCTAATGAAGCGATGAATGTCATGCCCGCGTCGGCCAAGTCCTTACAGGCATGTAGTGAGAGACCCGGTACGGTCCAATCCCTACTTAAGTTGTAATTGGCCAAAAAAAGCAATCAATATCATGACATGTTCTACGTACAGGGAAGAAGGAAAGGAAGAATAGTTCAAATCAAGATTCAATTCAACAAGTCAAATTCCATGGATGCTGCCAATTAACCTGTGCTCTTACTCTTTTTATTTTTCTTTTAACATTTAGCATTCTGACTAATCTACGATAACCTTATAAAAATTATCTTCTTTAGTTTCTTTCCTTAAATGTCTGTCTCTTATCTCATCCTCATTAACACTTTCATTATCATTCAGTTATATATCCTGCTTCTGCTTGATTAGGACCTGTATTCAACACTATTTCTAGACCAAAATGAAGTTCCATCTCTGTGTTTCGAGTTGTTTCACCTCCTCCTCCTCCTCCTCAAACTCAAAACCTACCAACACAAGTGGTAGGTCAGGTAAAGTTACTGCAAAAAATTTATATGTATCTAACATATATATATATATATTTTCTGATCAGTATTGCTTTCTGTTCATTTAAAAAAAAAAAAAAAAAAACCAGGTGAATATGATCATGAAAACCTGCAAATATTTTCCACCCAAGAACTGGAGATGGCTACTCATAACTTCTCTTCCTCAAACAAAGTTGGAGAAGGTGCCTTTGGTTCTGTATACAAGGTAATCTTTTTTTTCCCCCTTTAACCTTAATTATTACATCCACTGTGTAGTTGACTAGAACAGGACTTCGAAGAAGAAATTGCAGTGCCTTGAAGCACCTGCAACTCTAGCTATTTTTCTGGCCGGTTACATGTAATTGATTGCTGCTAATGTGTGTGCGACTCTGGTTTGACTTTGAAGGGTCGGTTGGCAGATGGTTCTGTTGTTGCTGTAAAGATTCTTTCTGTTGAAATTGAATCTATGCGCGGAGAGCGAGAATTCATATCTGAGCTAGCTGCACTATCTAATATCAAGCATGAAAATCTAGTTAAACTTCTGGGATGCTGCGTTGATGGAGCTAAAAGATTTTTGGTCTACGATTACATGGAAAACAACAGCCTAGCACACACCTTACTGGGTAATTTATACATATCGTGCTTGTTTCAATCGATCAAATTCATGTTTTGATCAGATCAAATGTTTTTATAGTGAACAATTGTTTGTTATGTATAAATTATAATAGGCAAAGAGCAAAACAGGATGAAATTTAACTGGGAAGCAAGGCGAGATATTGCAATAGGTGTTGCACGCGGCCTTGCCTATCTTCATGAGGAGCTCGAACACCACATCATGCATCGAGATATCAAAGCTAGCAACATCCTTCTTGACCATAATTTTACACCAAAAGTTGCTGATTTTGGTCTGTCAAGAATACTCAGAGACAATAGTTCTCATGTTAGTACTCGTGTTGCCGGAACATTGTAAGTGTTCACTAATGATGAATTGAAGTTGCTGTTGATTTTCTGGTTCTGTCAAAGAGAATCTTAATGGCTAATGATGTTTTTTGGAAAAAAAAAAAAAAAACAAGAGGGTACCTCGCTCCAGAATACGCCCTTAGTGGACATTTGACACGAAAATCCGATGTTTACAGTTTTGGAGTACTGTTAATGGAAATTATCAGCGGACGATCAGCTGTAGATTTTGATATGGAACTTGGTGAGCATTACCTTGTTCAAAAGGTAACAAAGTTAGTGTTCATCTTTATTGTTTTAAGCTTGATTAGATTAGTTAGTGTCGCCTAATGTATGTGCATCGTAAAATCATGAAATCAACAACAGAATAGCGATGAAACTCATGTGAATTCACATTTGCGACGAATTAAACTTTTTAGTTGAATTTGTTTAGTCGCTAATTTATAGATTACCGTCTCTATAGGCCTTTTCATTGTAATGATCTTGAAATGCTCTGAAACCACTTTGTAAAGGTAGGCGAAAGAGACCCTTTATTTATTTTGAACTTGACCTTATATTCATGCATAAAGATGATGACTGTTATGCTGTGTATGTATTTTGCAGGCATGGGAAGCCTACAAGGAAAACAAGCTTCTACAGGTAGTAGATCCTGCTCTCAATATGAATTTTCCTGAAGAAGAAGCTCTTAGATTCTTGTTAGTCAGTCTACTTTGCGTACAAGAAACTGCAAAACTACGTCCGCTAATGTCAGCATCTGTAAAAATGATGATCAATGAAATTGACATGAAAGATGTTCGAATTTGTCAACCTGGGCTTCTTGCCAACTTCATGGATATCAAATTGCAGAATAGGCAAACATTTGAAAGCACCTTCACTTCTAGGGATGCCACCACAATAAGCATGCGTAGTAGTGCATATTTTTCTTAATCCATTGATGATCAATCATTCTTGTTTAATTTTTTATGGTCAGAGTTTGCTACTTCTTTAACTATATGATTTAGTTTGAAGATTAGTATGCTAATGTAGACTTGTTCAAAGCAAATTTTCTTCACATTCACACAGCAGAAGCTATTTGTACAGTTGAAGAATCTTTCCTGATGATGTAAATTGCATTTTCATACCATGAAATGAAACGAGGCGAAAGAAGAAAATTTTTATGGTCAATATGACCTTAAGATCAGACAAAACAGAAACATTTTAATGACGATAATCATTTGGCTAGCTCTTGACTCTTTACAACAGGGATTAAAATGGCAACAAACTGTCCATGCCATTGATCAATTCCCTGATAAATGACTTACAGCTAGGATGGCTCTTTGCACGCCATTCACATAGGCCATCAAATTTCTGATGAGTTGCAAATGGCATACAGGGAGCCAGGCACACAAGAGCCAGTACAGGAACTTATATTTAGTGGACTAAGATATGCAAAGGAAAAGTGAATAATGTTAATAAATGTACGTTTCTATGTGCATTATGTTCTGCTGCATTGAGAATTCAAACCAGGAGGATGGACGGTGATGTTGCAGCAGGCCACTACATGGTCATAATTTGGCTGCGACTGGACTTAAAAGTGCCATGCATGCAGTATCTGGAAGCACCAAAATTCAAATTTCAAAATGCTACATGTGTTAGTAGGACCTTATTTGCTTCTAAATGACTGTTTCCACTTAAACCATCCAAGTAACTTTTGAGTTGGCAATTTGGCATAATGCAGACAGAGCTAAAGGAATCATCCCACCAGAAAGTTTCTTTCTTTTCCGGCATTTTTTGTCTCTAAACTTTGGTGAAGGTTGAAGTTTTGTGCATATGACCTTAAAATAAGTAATAAAGAAGATAAAGCTCTGTGGAGTTAGCAATTCCCATCAGCTTCTTGAGGCCTTTTTTTCCCTCTTCTTCTTCTTCTTCTTCTTCTTCTTCTTCCCTTTTTCAGGATCAAAAGCAAAAGCTTTTTACAATCTTCTGAAAATGTTTTGTCTTCGAGTGCTTGGATGAATTTGGTTTTCTCCACAAACTTCACTTGGATTTTGAGGAGTGTGACTTTTACATCATGTGGACCTAGCCAACCACTACAACAAAATTTGTTTTCACAATCTCTAACATCAAAATATGTCACAAGCTCAATGTCCTTCTCAATAAGTCCCATCTTTTGAACCCATTAAATATTTTGTTATCATTGTTCAGAAGTTATGTTTCTTGATTAAGACCCATTTCAAGATGATGTATGCAAAACTAATTCGATCACTGCTTCATTTAGCTCTATGAACTGCTTTTTGTCTCACTGAACTTTTCTTGATTATTTCTTTTAGTTTAAATTAGCATCACATCAAAGAAAGTGCACATAAAACAAGAAGGGCAAAGCCAATTAAGCCCATTATTCGAAAGGTGATATTCCTGAAAAGATTAAACCAGTCACATAGGCAACAAGATGTATATAGTAATAATACTGCCAACAGATCAATTGTAGCTAATTAGATGAACCTAAATGCAAAAAGTTGAACAGCACCACAGGTCGGATATTTGCTGGATTTAGCTTCTGGCAACTGCTACATGTGTTCGCGGTCTCCTGCTGCAGTAAGAAATAATACTTCCCAGTTGCTTGAAAAATATCCATCTGCCTGAGAAACAATTACAGAATATAAAACAGACAAAAACGTGCTTCAATCTTCATATCAAGAAAGTGTTTCAATAGTAATAGTTATTAGGACAAAAAAAAAAAAGACAGACAAAGGAAGCCTCCTCCTCTCACTGTTCTTACCACACTGGTGAGCAGATGCGGCAAAATCGATGGAGAAATGATAGAATTTTAATGCTCCTGAGAAGTAGAAACAAAGTCGCCGAATGGAATCCTTGACGGAGAATAAGATGGTTTTTTCTGAAATCAATCCTGTGGCTAGAAAAGAGGTAAAGGCATATAAATGGTATGCATATATGCTAAAGATGAGCCATAGTAACATTCCATTTCTTGATTAAATGAATAGCAGCATGCATGGCTCCTTGCACGCCATCTGCAGAGACCACCATCTTTCTGATGAACTTCACAAGTGGCGTACAGGGAGCCAGGCACGCGATTGGCATCTAATACAGGCATTGTTTTAGGATATGACACAAACAGAAGCACATAAAATAGAAACTAGTGGATTTTTTCCCCCTTTTTTTTTTTTTGGTTAGCATTCAAAGCTAAAAACCAGGATAAATATTGATGTTGATGGCCACCAAGTGGTCACAATTTGACAGTAAACTGGAGCTGGAAGTTACTGCGCATGCAGTTTGCAAGCACCAAAGCTCAAGTAGCAAAAAGCATTTCAAGAGGAAAGGCAAGGATATATAGGACCCTTCTTGCTTGCAAAACACTAATTCCATCATGACTCTGCCTTTTCCCTTAAAACCAACTAGCTAGCTTTTGAGTTGGCAATTTGGCATGATGCAGATATAGCTAAAGGAATCATTCTACCAGAAAGCTTCTTTTTTCTGGGTATGACCTTAAAATGAGTAATAAAGAAGCTTTAAGGAGAGGGGAGAGATAGATCAGATGAAGTTGGTATTTCTTTTTGAGCCTACCCATCTGGTTTTTAAGGGTTTTTCTTTTTTCACTTTTTCAGTATCAAAAGCAAGTGCCTTTTTTTTCACTCTCCTGAAACTGCTTTGTCTGGAATTGCTTGGAAGAATTTGGATTCTTCTGCATATTCCTACACCTGAAGCTTTTCAAGAATATAACTTCTATGTCATGCGGACCAAGCCAAGAGACTACAACAAAATTTATTTTCATCATCTCCAACATTAATGCAGCTTTCATTGTATAATCTGACAAAACAGAATAGAAAACTTAAGGAAATTGGAGCTTAAAATTGAATTTTTCATCAAGTGTACAAGTATGTATATATACAAATCAATATGGCCAAATTCAGAGCTGCACAGTCTGATTGTCAGAGCCATTAAGTCTGAATATCAGACTGTAAATTCAGAGTTGCACAGTCTGATTGTCAGAGCCATTCAGTCTGACTATCAGACTGTAAATTCAGAGCTACACAGTCTGATTGT
>CATIWK010779729.1:0-12868 GCA_949634005.1 Mallotus japonicus
AAAAAGATAATAATAATAATAATAATAATAATAATAATAATAATAATAATAATAATAATAATAATAATAATAATAATAATAATAATAATAATAAATGTTACATAAAAATAAAAAAACCACCAAAAATCTGCATTTTTATCATGAAAATTTAAAAAAATCAATAATTAAATTATTTATAGTAAGGACAATTTTGGCCTTTACTTGAATTGATTTATGAGAGCTCTATGAAGCCTTAAAAAATCATATCAAACAAAAAAAAAATTATAAGTTAATTTAAATAAAAATTAGCGAAATTGAAATTTTTATTAAAGATTGAAGAAGCAATTATACATCAGAAAACCAACATCTTTCGAGGAAGCTTTAATGACATCTAAACAAAATGAATTTATATAATAATTACATTGTATTACTCATTTTAATTAAAAATCACTTTTCAAAAGAAAAAAACTATAGAAGTTAAATGATCGCACCACAAAGTAATTTCAAATTTAAATCACAAAATAAAAATTAAAAATGTAAATAAACAATGCAAACAATAAAAATATAATTGGAGAAATAACATTAAAAATCTGGAAAAAAAAAATAAAAAATTACCTTTGGTATAAATTAATCTGAAAATTAGATGTATAAACAAATAGTGAAGGCATCGATAATATAATTAGCACAACAACATTAAAAAAAAAAATGTTACCTGGAGATTGATCTAATTTATGTGCAATAGTAGTATAAAGGAATGTGGTAGAATATAACGTGGGCGATATAGAAAAGGGAAAATAGTTTGTGATTGAATAAAAAAAAGAGTTTACACGAAATAGAAATATAATAGGATTTTCTATATACAAAATGTAGACATAGATAGCTGAATAGATGAGATAAGAGTGTAATAGGATTTTTAATATGGTTAAAATTTGGGCAGTATTAGGATATATATAATACTATTTTAGTTAAAAAATAATACAAAAATAAATAAATAAATATTATATTTTTTATTTCTAAAAAATAGGATTTTTAATAGAGTTACACATTAGTTCTTAGGAGTGAATACTCAAATATTAAAATAGACACTTATCAAATTTCGGACTTAATAATTTTAGAGCTAAGCATTTAATATATATATATATAAATGAAACATGATTTCACTGTTCATTCGAAAAATGAATTCGCCCATTGATTTCATGATGATATTTAAAATTGCCACCGCCTATTCTTTATGTTTCCGGCCTTAAATTTTGCCTTAATCACATGATTGCCACTGACTTTTTGTTTCCTGTGGTAGGTGGAGCAGATAGAGAAGAAAATGACGCCATTTTCTTGCTTGACATTTCTGCCCCTCCCTTGCCAAGAAAACGTCGTCGTTCCTGCTTGGTCTGTGAAGAAACCCTGTGTGCTTTTCCCTTTCTGCCCCTGCTTGATGTCCACAACGACATCATTTCCTCAGGCTTTGACGTAATTCTATTTTCTTTGGCTTTTAGTAGCCCTACTCTACCTTTTTGGAAATGACAATTTATTCTTTACACTTATAGTTCCAAATTCCAATGAAATATATTTTTTTTATAGTAATTTTTTATTTAAATTATAATGATAAATACATATTATTTTAAATTTTTATAACAAATTTATTTTAGTTAGTTTTTATTCATATGAAATTTTTAGCAGAAATATAAGTAACAGATAACTTTTAAATAATTTTTTAATTTTTAATTATAATTTTTAATATTTATGTATTCATCGTATGATGATAATTATGAAAAGCTTTGAAAATTATAATTATTAAGACATAATTGTGAAGTAATATCAATAATAATTTTTTATTAATTTATTCCCCAAATGTATATATTTAAATAGTTAAATTGTAGTCCTTAAATCAATATTTTTTAACTATATTGAAAGGGAAAAAATGAGAACTTGAATTTAAAATTTAATAATTTTTGTATAAAATTTTAATTATTACGCATGAATTTGTAATTTAATCAAATTTTTATTCTTAATTTAAGTATAAATTAATTTTTAAATGATATGATGCAAAATTTTCTTTTAAAATTCAAAAGACTGAAAATTTATATAACTAAAAATGTGAGATAAAGAAAAAATTAAAAATTACATCAATTAATTATTTAAAAAATTGAGGATATGCGTGTGTGAAAAATTCTTTTAAAAATATGATGAAAATTTTTTACAATTTATTTAAAACATATTTTAGAATTTAAATATGTTTATATTGGTCAGTAAATGAAGTTACAAATGAATCATTATTAATTATTTTATCACTAAATATAAAGATTAAAATATATGATTTTGTTTTGTGCTCTGTCCGACTATGTTTACTAGAAGTTGTGTGGACAATCTGATTTGTTTTTTTTTCTTTTTATAATCTCCATTTTAAAAAAGAAAGTGTAAATTTAATAATTAATATGTGAACTATGAATTTTTTTTTTGTCTAGAATATAATTTTATATGTATTTTGCGGCGAAACGTGAATAATTTTTCTAGTTTGAGGTAATTTTAATAAAATATTATTTAAATTTCCCGTGTAATTTTTTTTTTTTAAGGCACATGTTCGACCCTAGTTTCGCCAAACTTCTTTACAGGAGGCAAGTAGAATTGCACCCCACCAATTTGTCTTAATACTGAAAAGAAATGATAAATGGAAATCCCACACATATCACACCAGTGACCACAAACAAGACATTAAATACGTGGACCACACTGCCTTCAAAACGCCTAAATTTTCCACCTCGACAGTCGTATTCACAGTACTCTCGCATAATAATACTCCCAAAATCTCTCTAATCGTCATTCATTCATTCAGAGTCTTCCTTCTCAAGTCCATGGCAGCTTGCGTGATTGACACGGCTAGAGCCGCGAGCTGCCGCGATTCACAAGCAGCAACTCATCTCAAGTTAATCTCTCTTCTGGTTATCTTCTTTACTAGCCTTATAGGCATCTTTTCTCCAGTACTCCTCGCTCGGTATTTCCAAGGCAAACCTCTCTACGATAAGGCGATTCTTGTGATTAAGTGTTTCGCCGCCGGTGTAATTCTGTCAACTTCTTTAGTACACGTACTCCCAGATGCTTACCAGGCACTCTCCGATTGCCAAGTGGCTTCCAAGCATCCTTGGAGAGACTTTCCGTTTGCTGGATTGGTTACTCTAATCGGTGTTTTGTTAGCTTTGTTGGTTGATGTTACGGCGAGTGCACATGTTGAGCACGGCCATGGTCACAGCGGTAGTGAAAGCAAAAAGAGCACTGCTGAGTACACTGCTGTGGGGACGCAGGATGAATTAAGCTTGGAAAAGAAGAACAGTGCAGAATTAATGTCAAAAATGGAATCGGGACAGAGAGGAGAGGAGGATTTGGTGAAATTAAAGCAGAGATTAGTATCGCAGGTGTTGGAAATTGGGATTATTTTTCATTCAGTGATAATTGGGGTTACAATGGGTATGTCTCAAAATCAGTGCACTATCAGACCTCTTGTTGCTGCTCTTGCTTTTCATCAAATCTTTGAAGGGATGGGCCTTGGTGGATGTATTGCTCAGGTATGTTTTCTTTTTCTAATTTTTTTTTCCTTAGTTTGTGTTTGTTTTGAATAGGCTACTGGCGTTAATGAGTTTTGGATGCATCCCATAGCGTTTATGAGGAGTGGTCCCTGCTCGTATATCAGTGATTCAGTGGGCATGAAAGAATTTTATAATTAAAACTCCAATCCCATAACTCTATCTGATTATAAACTAAAAATTGAAATATTTCCCTCAACAAAATTGAAATATCAAATAAAGATAAAAATAATAAATTATACGGAGTAATTTTAGAATTAAATTAATAACTAATTTTTTGAGACAATCTCGGCTCTGGTATGAGTTTTGAAAATTTCGCCCATTGCTAAAAAAAATAAATATAAATAAATAAAAGAATAGGAAGTGCCTCCACAAAGAAATTAGAAGTTGTTGCACAGTTGATGAATTTTTGGATGTTTGTTGCGTCGACTTTATTATTGACGGACTTTAGAAGTACAAAATTTCAGTATATTAATAATATCAACTTTTACCATTGGCTCGAGTCTTACCCTCACCCGGAGGACTTAGCTAAGTCACGAAAATTAGATGATTTCTGGGTCCATATTTCGTTCGTATATATATATATATATATATATATATATATATATATATTTAGCAAATTCCATTTTTCTTCCTGGAGGAGGATTCACCTAATTAATATTTACCTAACTTTTCTTTCAAAATTAAATTTTTACCTCTTCTAATTATGATTCTGTTAACCTCAAAGAGTTCTTTTAGGATATGTGAATTAGAGTTGGTCAATTAAAATTAATCAGTCCAAAATAAATTATTTTTTTAAAGTATCAAAATCACTCAGTATTACTTGTTACAAGTTTTATAATGTGAAAAATGATATTATTCTCTTTTAGGGATTATTTAGTTTATGCTACGTAATTGGAATCGGAATCTAAAGAAAGTGGGCAAATAGAGTGAAAATTTTAACAAAGTGTTTGACTTACAAAGGAATCAGAATGGGGATCAATAGTATTTATATATGAAAATGTATTTATAATTATTTAGGCAAAACACCTATTTTATCCCTGCACTTTTATTTGTCCACATTGAGTTCCTACACTATTATTACATTGAGTCCTTATTTGATGGGAATTTCAAACACCGTCAAATTAAGGACTCAATGTATGCCAAAATAATAGTGTGGGGACTCAATGTGGACAAATAAAAGCGCAAAGGGAAATTTGGATCAAAATAAAAAGTGCAGGGAGTAAAATAGGTGTTTTGCTTATTATTTTTCAATTAAATCCTATAAAAAAATTTTACAATCAAATTTTATAAATTTTCATTAAATTATTAGTTACATCGACAACAATTATTTTTAAATATATCAATTAATATATCATAAATGAAAAAAATATTTGTTATAGGGATAATACATCAAAATATTTTTGTCAATATTATAATTTGTGTTAAATTTCAAAAAAATTTTATCCAAGTATCAATTTTAATTAGACAAATTTTAAAAAACTAATTTTTTAACTATTTTATAATAAATCTTTGAACAATAAAATAAGTTAACATATTTTCATTATAATTTTAATTGTTATAACAAAATATAATTAATTTAAGATAAAATATAACAAAATTTTCTATTTTATCTTAAATTAATTATATTTCATAATACAAATAAAATTATTAATTAAAATATATTATTCTTCAAATATTTATTGTAAAATAGCTTAATTTAAAGAAATATTTTTTAAATTGTCTAATTGAAATACAATTGAGTTTAAAATTTATTTAAAATATAACATATAATATCGACAAAACTAATTGAATTTATCCAAGTATAAAAAATGTATTCATATAAGATATATTAAATAAAATTTATAGAATTTGATTGTAAAATTTTTTTTATAGGATTTAATTGAAAAATAATATAATATTTATAAAACTAATGGTAATGTTACCCCTAACAAATAGAAAATAGAAGGTATAACACCTATTTTACCCTTTATAAAACTAAAGGTAATGTTACCCCTAACAAATAGAAAATAGAAGGTATAACACCTATTTTACCCTCTGCCCTTTTATTTTAGTTCGCATTTCCCCATGCACTTTTATTTGTCCACATTGAGTCCCCACATTATTATTTTGGCATACATTGAGTCCCTAATTTGAAATTGCTGTCAAATTAAGGACTCAATGTATGCCAAAATAATAGTGTGGGGACTCAATATGGACAAATAAAAGTGCAGGGGAAATTCGGACAAAACTAAAAATGTAGGGGTAAAATAGGTGTTTTGCCAATTATTTATATATATTGAAAATTAGCATTATGATTATCTATTATAAAAAATTATTTTTAAAATTGTTTATTTGTATTTACTGAAATATCATGATAATTTTTAAGATTTTTTTTAATTCTCTTTATTACATTTTAGAACTCATGTCTATAAGTTGTAAAAGTTACAGTCCATGAATAATCCTTTAACGTTAGAGATTGATATTTGTTCTTAAAATTCATCAACAATGCCTTCTACAAATCCTATGGAAAGCATTACGTAAAAACAATTCTAAAATCAAAACCCATAATTTCTGTACAGAATATTTATATGAATTATCATAATGTAAATGCAATTTACCATTGACATCTTAACCAATTAAATATGCAAATGCATTGTAACAACATTTTGAAAATCCTAAAACTTCAAATAGGGAAATCAAACCTTACCAGTATAAGCACATAACAAAAATATATACAATTGCTGTTTTCTCAAAAAAAAAAAAAAAAAAAAAAAAAAAAAAAATTACATTTGAAAACTGAAAATTAATGTCCACCCAAACAATTACTGAATAACAAATCAATTAATCAAAGACCACAAATTTTTTTAAAAAAATAATGTTTTTAATGACAAAAAAAAAAAAAAAGACTAAAAAAAATGGAAAAAGGAAAGAGAGAGGAGGAGGAGGGGAGGGGGTTCAATCAATGATGTGATTTTAGTTTCTTTAAAACATAATAATGTTGGGTAAAGATTTTTGCACTCATTCTCTTAATAATTGCACTTCATTTTAACTTTATTAACAATTTGAATGACTTAGTTACCTTTAATTTTATATAACTTTCATAAATTATTATTAACTTAAATTTTTTTAATTATTCATATGTAATAAAAATATAATAATTTTAATACAAATAATTTACTTTGATTTAATAGTTTTTATATTATAATCACTCATGATTATTTATAATTTTATTATATTATTTTATTGTGTGTTCAACTTATATTGTTAAAATTTTATTAAAATAGTTCTACTCATTTTTTGATTTAATTATGCAATATATATATTTTTAATGTTTAATTTTTATTGCTTTTAAGTGTTTATACAAATGATATTTAATTTTTTTTCAAAAAATCAACGGTGAATTTGATTTTAATTTTCTTCATTCATTTTTTTTTTGAAATAAAATGATAGGATACAATACAAAAACTATTATATGTATTGAAAAAATTCATATAAGATAAAATAACTAAAAGAATACTTTATCAATTTATATCAACTTAATTGGTTCTATTTAAAAAAAAATTAATACATATAAAGTATTTTTTTAATTTTTTATTTTATATTAATTTTTTCAATACATATAACATTTTCAGTATTATATCATATCACTTTTATTAAAAAAAGAATTGATTGAAAAAAATCAAAATTAAATTTACCATCGATTTTTTTAAATGTAAATATAATTTGTATAAACACTTAAAAGCATTAAAGAATCAAACACTAAAAATGTATGTTGCATAATTAAATTAGCAAATATTTCCAAAAAAAAAATTAAATTAGCAAATAAATATAACTATTTTTAAAATTCTAACAATATAAATTGAACAAAAAATAAAATAACATAATAAATTAATAAAGTTATAAATAATTCTCAGCGTGATTATAATATAAAAATTGATAAATTATTTGTATTGAAGTTATTAGATTTTTTTATATGAATTAAATAATTTTTTGAGTTAATATTAATTGTGAAAGGTACATAATTATTTTAAATTAAGGATATTAAGTCATTTGAATAGTTAATAAAGTTAAAGTGGAGTGCAATTATCAAGAGAAGAAATGCAAAAATCATTACCCAATAATGTTTTCAGTTTCAAGTAAATTGTGAAATCCCTAACACAAAATGATGTTTTAGAGATTAAGTCAGTATAATAATGCAAGAGATTTTGTGAAGTTTATAAATTTTCAAACTTAGAGATTTCGAGAGGAGTTAAAGTGAGAGAAAAACTATTTAGTGATTATAAATTCTATTATTCTTTTACTATTTTAGAACTCTTTGATTGTTAACAAGATTATAATCGAGAAATGGAAAATTTTGATTTTAAAACAAAAGAAATGTAAGTGTTGATTAGGTCAAATTTCATTAAGGAAAATGTAATTTTTTTTAAGCAATTTACAGTGGGAAAATGAGGAATTGGTGGAAGGCGGAATTCGAACCCCACTCCTTGTGATAGGATTCGAACCATACTCCTCTAGCCACATTTTTTAAATTGATGTGTTGTGTTATAATTCTATTTAGCTAAATATTTTTTTTTATTTGATTAGTTGTGCATAAAATCAATAATGTAATATATTGAATAATATATAAGATATTTGAAAGTAATACACTTTTTTATAAAATTTATTTAATAAAATTAATTAAACTTTGTAAAACATATAGATTGTACATTTAATGCATTCTATAAATTAATAACTTATTATTATGTGTTAATTAATTAATATCTTGGCCAGTTATTAATTTATAGAGATTTCACTGTATAACGAAAACATACCAAGATATCGCCTCATTATACATTAGTTATATTACATATTCAAAGCTATTTGGGTCTCTTAGAGCATCTTCAATAGTACTCTTTATTTTAAAGAGCATATTTTGCTCAATAAAGAGCATCTCAAAGAATTTTTAAATATAAAGAGTGAAGAAATTTGTATAACTCCAATAGACTCTATATATTTTTAATCTTCATTTTGCTTTATCCAATAAATATTAATGCTTAATTTTTTTCTCCTTTATTTTTTACAAGATTTTCTTTTATTTATTTAATTTTTTTTTCCATTTGATGAAAGAGAAAATTATTTTCAATAAATAGATAAATATCAATTAATATTCTGCATGGGGAATTGAAATATTTTAAAGTAAAGAGTGAGGTTTGTAGAGAGCCAAACCAACTCTCTACTCTAAAATAAAAATATAAAGAGTGTATTGGAGACCATTTTTTTTGTTTCACTCTTTAAAATAAAGAATTTTACTTAAATAAAAAGTCTATTGGAGATGCTCTAAGAATGTCAATGCTCTTGTAATATTTCGGCTCACTTGGAAGCTATTTTGTATTCAGATGCTGTTGGCAATTGAATGAAAGTTATTATGTTAAAAAAAAAAAATATTCAAAGCTATTTGGGATCAACTGGGATGATACGCAAAATTGATTGGGTCGATGTCAAGCTCAAGTAGCTTGGGGGTGGAGTTCAAACTTCAAATTACTCAAGTCGATTCACTAGTCTAATCAAGTTTAGGCTTTAAAATTAAAGAAAATATTTTAAAATAAATAATTAAATAATTATAATAAATCAAAAACTATAAATTAATCAAATACAAAAGTTAGAACTTATTATTTTTAATGAAGAGTACATATTATTTTTAATATGCATACTAATAATAATTATTGAATATTCCAAAAAAAAATATTGAATAAATAAAATAAAATAAATATAGAAAATGGGTGAAAATTACATTTTTTTTATTTTTTTAGGTTAAAAAAAGTGTTTTTATTTGAATATAATAGAATGTCAGTTAAAATAAAAAAAAAATTATTTTTTTTTACGGAAATGAAGAGTAATGTTTTAAATGTAATTAAATTAGAGTATTTTATATTAAATAAAACATGTTTATTTTAATAAAAATGATTTTTTTTTATTTTTTAAGAAAAATTATGTGAATTTTAATAATTCAACACATAAGGTTTTAGGAGTTAATGTTGAATTATGAAGAGGAGCACTTGTTAAATTTATGGCTTAGTAAATTAAAAATAAAATATATCATATTAATTTTATTTTCTTTAATTTTTGTTGCAATAAGTTTTTAGTTATAATAAGATTATTTTTTAAAATTATTAGATTAGTATTTTAATATATATATAGTAGTGTTTTAGTTTTAGTTTTTTTGTTTTTGAAATAAGTAGTGTTTTAGTTGAAAAATAATATTAAATAATTATTATATATTTTTTATTTTTTTTAAAATAAATTTTTTAATTTTTTGAAAAAAATATTTGAGTGATTTAAGGTAGAAAAATATGTAGTACATAAATATTTTTAGAATTTGAGTAGTATTGAAATATGTATAATAGTATTTTAGTTAAAACATAACACTAAATAAATATCGTAAATATTTTATTTTTAATAAAAATTAGAATTTTTAATAGTTTGACACATTAGATTTTAGAGTGAATACTCAAATATGAAGATAAACACTTGTCAATTTTTTGGCTTAATAACTTTAGAGCTCAGTATTTAATATATATATATATATATATATATATCTCATAAACCTCACAAATATTATATTGCTCCTTTAAATTTGGTATAACCTTTAAACTAGAGTTGAATACATTAGTTACCTAATAATATACTTAATTTTAGATATACTCATGTTCTTATATTGAAATACAAATTATTTTGAACCTATTATAATTATACTTCTAAATTTAAATCTAAACCAACATCAGGAAAGACATAAACTAAGGTCAAATTTTTTATATATTTGAAATAAAAATTATAATAATTTAATATATAATTATAAAAAAGTAAGAGAGTTTTTCTTTTATCAATATGAAAGTCATCTAAATATCAATAAATTGCACAATACAAGTAGTTCTCCTAGATAAAAATGAGGGATAAGTACAAAAAAGTACCCTGTGGTTTAGCGTTTTTTCACTTATGGTCTTATAATTTTTTTCGTGACACTTCAATACCCTGTGATATTTTCCGTTAGCAAATTTAAATCAAATTCACCAACACCATTAATTGTAATGATGTGGATGCTGGCGTAGATGCTGACATCGGCATCCACATCAGCACGTCAACATCCATATCATTATAGTAAATGGTATTAGTGAATTTGACTTAAATTTGCTATCGTCAAGTATCACATGGTACTAAATTATCATGAAAAAAACCACAAGACCATAAGTAAAAAAGCGTTAAACCACAAAGTACTTTTTGTACTTATTCCTAAAAATTAGTTTCACAAATGGATGACAACATGCATATAATCGTCAGATCACTCATCCACTCACATGCAAAAAGAAAAAAAGAAAAAAAAAAATCTTTTCCTAAATCCTAAAGATGTAAAAATTTCTACTGTACAATTTATTTTCATGTGAGATGTGGGAATTATGTATATGTGTGTAGAGCTATATCAAACATCCAAAAAAAATTAAATAAAAAAACTAGACAACTTAAATTCAACACTTCAAAAATAAAAATCAAGATATTTTTTTCAAAACGTTTTCCTTTCAATATAATTATTGAATCAATTAATCAACTCCTTAGCTGTCCATGTGAAATATAGTTCCTAAATTATTGGGTAATTCTTCTCTATAATAAACTCTTAAATTATAAGGACTATTTTTGCTTTTTGTTCTAGATTAAAATATTAATAGTTAATAAATTACTAAATTGATCTATTTTTATAAAATAATAATGAAAAGTTCTTTCTCAAAGCAGATTCGACTTTTATCTTCCTCGCTTTTGTATATGTTATAGTATTTTTGCTGTTGCACTTGTTTCCACCATTTCTGACAATATGTGATACTAACTTGCACAGGCAGGATTTAGCTTCGGAACAGTGGCGTATATGTGCTTCATGTTTGCAGTGACTACACCAATGGGAATAGTGTTAGGAATGGTTATTTTTTCATTGACAGGATATGACGACAGTAATCCTAATGCTTTGATAATTGAAGGATTGTTAGGATCCCTGTCCTCAGGCGTGCTCATATACATGGGTCTTGTTGATCTTATAGCTGTTGATTTTTTCCATAACAAGATGATGAGTTCTGCTTCATGGTTGAAAAAAGCATCGTTCATTGCTTTAACTCTCGGCTCTACTGCAATGTCCATCCTTGCCCTGTGGGCTTGACTTTGTTTTTACTTTTACGTAAGATCGATGATATATGTGTATGGGAACAAATTAAGTTGTCTAATGCTTATGTGTTCCAGCAATCTTTGACACACCAAGGCCATGAAGGAGGATAAGCAAAATTACTAAAGCAAAATTGGATCATTTGGTTAGTTACCAATAAAATTAAATTAATTAAAATATAATTTAACTAATTTTTTTTATTTTAATTAGGTATACTTTTTTATCTCATAAAAAAAATTAAAACTAATTAAAATTAGTTATAAATTTGTTGAAATTATTTTTTTTATTTTAATCAGATTTGTTTCTATTTTTTCTAATATAAATCAAATCATAACATATTATTTTATGAGTCTTATTAAATTAAATTTCACAAGGGAATTTAAAACAAAAATAAATGAATTTTACAAAATAATTAACTATGACAAATATTAACATTGGAAATATTGAAAGAATATTATATAATTGTTTAAATAATTTTTTTTAAAGATTATATTAAATTATTATATTTTAATTTTATCAAATTTGTGAAATTATTTTTCTGAGTAAAAATAAACTTCATTCAAGAAGAACAAAGATCAGAAACAACTGTTTGTTACACAATAGAAGGGAAAGATAAAAACCAAGTTTCTTCTAGGAAAAACCGTACTTTTGATCCCTTAATTATTCGTGTTTTTTTTATTGAATCCCTATATTTCAATTTGGCTACATTGGATCCCTATACTTTTATTTGTTTTTTCATTGAGTCCTTATAAAATATATAATTGACTCACTATATTTTTTAATTGTACTAAATAAATCCTCAACAGTTTCATTTTTAGCCAATTAAATCCTTATTTTTGACTTTTTTTAATCTTAATTATTAAAATATTAAAATACATATTCATTCATTAATTTTTCTCATATAGTTAAAATATAAGTCATTTATTTGTAATAAATTTTATTAATAAAAATATATATATAATTTTAAAAAATATTTTTAAAATACTTATAATAGAAATCCAAATTAAATAGTTATGATAAATATTTTTTTTATCTATTTTGATATAAAATATTTTAATTAGTCATCAGCATTTATATACTTAATCAATAAATTTGTAATTTCATTATTTTCTTATCTAATTTACCTTTAAGTCATTTAATTATAATTTGAGAC
>CATIWK010780089.1:0-10118 GCA_949634005.1 Mallotus japonicus
AAGCAAAAGAAATAAAAAAGGAATAGAAGTATAAGAATAAGTGAACAAACGAAACTGTGCAAAAAAATAAAAGGAAATGAAACAAAGAATTAATAATTAAAAAAAATAAATAAACAAATCAAATAAAAAAATCAAAATAAAAATAATAAAAAATAAAAAGTAAAAAGGAGTAGAAGAAGAAATTATTTGATGGATGCAGTATTGATTTCCCTCAGAAGAGATGATCACCGATTGATGAAAGCCTATGACTTTTGTTGTGTTTGACTATGGTATTGATTTATTTGGATCTGATTAATGGCAAAGAACTAAAGAAAAGTATGTAAAAAAAAAAAAAAAAAAAAAAAAAAAAAAAAAAGAGACTGTATTTTTGGCTTACGGTATCAAAATTAAAGAGAGTAGAGAAAAGCATTCAAAGTCTGGCCGCCCCCCTCTTTTGTGAAAAAAAAAGCATGTCTTTATAGACAAAAACCCTGTAACCCTACATAGAGTCCAGGACAAAAACAACTTCTTCTTATTATTTATCTGATAAATAAATATTTATTAATAAATATTTATCAAATAAATCAAATAACGACCAATCAAAAATTAAATAAAATAATAAAATAAATACAAAATTATAGAACCGATAGAAAAAAACCATATTTCCGATCGAAAATATAGCATTTCCGATCAAAAGATCAAAAGGAGATTAAATGGCCAATCATGGCCATGCGTTGGCCATTTGGTACCACTTTGCCATTTATTTGCTTTACAAAGTAATTCATTTGAATTCTTTTGATTTGGGCTATATGCGGCCCATTTTTATTAGATTTTTTTATTTTTTTTGAAAATTTTATTTTAAAATAAATAAATAAATAAAATCTAAAATTAGGTCCTAAAAAAATAATTTACAATTTAGTTCAAAACCAATAAATCATATCCAATAAATCTAATTTCACAGTCAATTTTCATCATTGGGTCCTCTGTCGCATCCAAACTTAAGTCATCCCGAAATTGGGTGTCTACAATGGGTTTAGGGATAACCACATTTTCTTTAGTCGTATCTGTCTGGAGAAGCAAGGTTTCTCCTTTTCTACTATGAAAGTGTTAAAAGCAGACATTATGGCTCTATAATGAACTTTAAAAATTAATGCAATTGGAATTGATCCATCGACTATAGTATAATTATGGGTCTGGATTTGAAAAACTAAAGACTTTAGTAAATTTGCATCATTTAAAGAAACAATAAAGTTTGGATAACAATCAAATGATATGGGACCTTTACAGGGGCTGGACTCTATAGTTCCTAGCAAGGAGTCTTCGAATTTCTTAAACCTCTTATCCCTAAGAGCAACAAAGATAGAAGTGTTAAGGCCTCTATTTAGGGGTTTTATACCCACTTGGACAAGTCCTATATGGATATAATGAAAACCTTTAGCTTTATGTTTTTCTATATAATCAGAGGAAAGAAGCTTTATTCCATCTTTAGCTTTATCCAACTGGACATCTCTTTCTTCAGTTCTGATTACATAATCAGACTTGAAGAGATTTAGTCTAGGGGTCTTATAGACATGGTCTTTATGGATATCTGTGAGCTTAAAATCATCAATACATTTATCAAAGTCTTCAATAGTGATTTCATCACTACTGACAAGATTCTTTTGAACTTTAGTAGAAGAAGAAGCAGAGGAAGAAGAAAAAGAAGTGGCTCTACAAAAGATATGATACATGGTAGGACTAGAGGCTAAAGGGGGAAGCTACAGCTACAACTCACGGGCTAAACCAACTGTCTCACTACCTCTCTGAGACTTATGGTCGGGACCACTTATGACCAAAGGACTCACTGCAACAACATCCTATAGACACTATTCATAACATGGAAACAAAAACTGTAAAAATCACTTAATCCTTTTTTTTAAACACCCTAACTTTTGCTTGGGTTGTCCAAAAGGATTTTCAACCCATCGGGCTAAAAACAAAAATATGTGTAGGGCTTTAACAATCTTTACAAGTCTTTATAAGCCTGCGGGCTTAAGAGAAGGAAAAATTCCAAAGCAATCGTCTTCATTATCATTACCCAAATTTATGAAGGGTTCTGATTCTTCATACACGTTGGAATTCGCAGAAGTAGTCCTGGACTGGACCAACTATTGCATTATGTTGAAGTATTCTTCTTCTGTCTTTGCTGAAGCAAGGAGAGCACTAGCATGTGATTTCTGAGCAAGGAAGTTGGACTGGGAAGGGGAAGGTCCAAGAAATCCATGTCGTTGCAGCCAATTTGATATAGCAGACTTTGAAATCTTCTATGGAATCTTGTAAGAATTCCACCACTTTACTTTAAACTTTCTTTGAAGAATTATAATGCCATTATTGAAATTGTAATCAAGGTACCATCGGGAGACCCAAGGGATGAAGAACTTTGTGCAATAAAGGCATAAGGGAGGAAACTTTTTCTCAAGAGAAGAGGGTTTGTAATGGGTTTCGAAGAGATCAAAACCACTACGGATATCAGAAGGAAAAATATCAGGAATAGATCTATAATTATTTCACCACCTAGTAAACCATACAGGGAACTTTGAAATATTGGCATGGTCACTAAGGAAAAATAACCATGAATGGGTTTTGTATGTATTTTGGATAAGTAAATTATTAAACCATGCTTGCTCATAATCCCAGTAGTAAAATGATTGGCATAAGTCTAATTTGGTTTGAAAATTTACAAGGAAGACTTTAGGTTTAAAGAGTTCTTAGTTCCAATCCTTAGGGTGGAGGACCTTAAGGATTTTACAAGTGGAGTATGAAGGATCATGAGAGCCTTTATGGTAGAAATGTTTAAACTCTGTAGATCCAGTGAATTCTAAAATGGTTTGATAATATTCTTAGGGCTTGGAAAGATCCCAAGGTTTATAAAACCAATTTTGTGGAAAGTGATTTTACAAACGGAAGAAAGGATCTTTATGATAAAAAGCATCTTAAACTCTTAAGATATTTTGAAAATTGGCTTTCGTAAGAAAATTGGGTTTATTGCACAAACGGTACCGTAACTTTGACCCATGTTTCAAAATGGTACCAGATTTTCAATTTTTTTCTTTTCGGTCCCTTAATTACTATTTTATTTCATATCATAGTCCCTTAATGATTTCCTATCAAATTTAGCATACGTGGCAACTTGAATAAGTATATTTTTTGTATATTTTCCATGTAAGCATCCAATTAAGCAGCTCAATCATCTTGTGGACTCCATAAAATTAAATTTGCTAAAATTTTATTTTTGTGGGGCCCATAAGCAAATTTTGTTCTATGGGGCAAACAAGATGATTAGGCTATTTAATGGGATGTTTACATGACAAATATACTAAAAATATGTTTATTCCAATCGGATATTTTTGATCGGATATGTTTGGGGTACTTTAATCTGAAAGAGTTTGAGAAAGAGTTTTTGAAGAATAAGATTCTCCTTTCTCTGTTTTAGAAACCAATTGAGAAGTTTTACCTGAGGGGTTTGGGATACCCAAAATACTTGGAGGCTCGGAAGCTGGAGGCTCGGAAGCTGGAGGCTTCAGAGTTCCTTGGATAGCTTTAAGAAGTTATGGGGTTCAAGAAATAGATTCAACCTATTGTTGACTCTCAAGGGATTTAGAGGAGTCATCTTTACTTTGTTCTTGGCTGACGATGTCATACCAATACTTTATTGGTTTTTCAGCAGAAAGAGGAACTTTTATCAGGGACGACTTTATTTGTCTCAATTTTCTCTTTATCTTTCTTTTTGCGAGGCATCTTTATCTTTTCTATAAAAATTCCCTTGTCAGAAAGTCTGACAAAGAATTTTCATCACCTCTGATAAATTCTATATCAAAATCAAAGATACACAAAATAGCTTGTCATCTAGCAAAAATCTGTTTTGATGCAATATTTTGAACATCTTATATATATATATATATATATATATATATATATAATCTGAGTTTTGTGAAAAAAAATTGTATATAACAAAATCATTTGTATATAAACTGTGTTTTGTGAAAATGGAAAAAAAAATTATGTTCTTGGTTTTATATACAAAAGAACACAAACAAACAAATCTCTTTTTCATAAAACCTGCATGATGTGCCAGGTTGTATGCAAGTGATATACAAATAACGATATTTGTTTGCACAAAAAAAAAAACCTGTGCCTTGATTTTTGTATTAGTTTTCAGCACCGTTAACGTTTGTAATGTTAACTTAAAAAAATATAAAAAATAATAAAAAAAAAAGCTACACTCTCACATGTGATGGACCCTTGGTCATTATTGCTATATGATAGGAGTCCATGATATAATTTGCGCTTTCCACGTATTTTATTAAATCAACCCTTTCTAGCATTAAAATAAGCCTTTCTTTTGCTGTTATGTTGTCTTTATATCTGTTAGGTTTGCAATGGTGCTGATGAATTTTCCAGTACCTTAGGAAGTGTTTTCTTCTTCCTTTTTTTGGTTGACTATAGTGGTTACTGATCGGTAGTAGCCCTTGTCAGGAATGTCATGAAGCTACATCCTCTGATTTTGTAACTATCTCCGGGTAGTCCTTGTTTTCCCATATTTGGGTCTTGTTGGTTTCTTAATGAAATCGTTTCCTTAAAAAAAAAAAAAAAAAATTTATTATTAAAGAAAAATACAACCTTTATAAATACTGATTTGTTGGACATATGCATTGCATGGGTCTGATTATTTTTGGTACTTATTAAATGTGTCTAATAAAATAATATTCAATTAATTAATAATTTTTAAAATAATATTTTTTTGAAACTTTTT
Source organism: Mallotus japonicus (assembly GCA_949634005.1). Lineage (NCBI taxonomy): Eukaryota > Viridiplantae > Streptophyta > Magnoliopsida > Malpighiales > Euphorbiaceae > Mallotus > Mallotus japonicus. The sequence goes on from CATIWK010780089.1 coordinate 4,772, forward strand.
AAAACAATATTTTATCAGCCACTTTTTTCTTCTTTTTTCAGTATTTTTTAAAATTTTTTTTTTATTTTCAACCACCACCGATCATCTTTTAAATCGATAGTGGTGACTTATTATTTCTTTTTTTATTTACTTATTTATTTTTTTATTCAATATATATAGATCTTTGATTTTTTTTTTAAATTATTGAATCTTTCTTTTAAAAGTTTTTACCCTTTATAGACGATATTCCTTTATGGATTTTATATATCTCTTCAATGTGAAAATTCTATCAATATTTCTATAATTAGACTTATTTGAAGATCGGAGAGTCAATTTATGGCTAATCAAAACCACTGAATGGAGTGTATATATTGCTAAGTTGCAAATTAAAAAAGTCTATCAACGCGATTAAAGAATAGCAACAAAAAAATTTTATTACAATAATTTTTTTTGATTTTTTATTATACTTTTATTTATGTTATCTTTTTCATTAAGATATGTTTTTAATCTTTAATGTATGAATGATTTATTTTTTCACTAAAAAAATAATATTTTATTTATCCTTACTTCATTCAAACATGCTAAATCAATAATGCATTAAATTTTTAAAATAACATATTAATAAAAAATTATTATGTTTATTTCATAAAAATATCTTATATACCAATAATTTAAACTAACCATTCAAATAAAAAATTAGATTATAAAATTAAAAAGAGAATTTATTTTATTAAATTTTTTATGGAACTTATATAAATATTTTAGGTTAATATTTAAGTAAAAATATTTAAAGGTTAAGAATAATTAATTATTATTCAATTAAAATTCCGTATTATAGTTAAAATTAGGTATTTTATATTTTTATAAAAAGATATAATTATCATTTTATTGTCAATTAATGATAATTCTAATATAAATTTTATCAAAAATTTAGTTTCATATTAAAAATAGTTTATAAAATATTAGGAGGCAAACCGTATAATATATTCAAATATAGGGAACAAATAGTATTTATTTTAAAGGTTGTTCTAATAGTTTCATTAAAGTTAATGACAATTTTAAAGGAAAATTTAATGGAAAGAACAAATAGTATATTTCATAAAATTAAGAAAAAGAAAAAATATATAATTAGAATTTTTTTTTTTAAAAAAAAAGAAGTATAATACAGTAAAATAGAGAAGGGTATATATTAATTAACCCCTATTTTGAAACATGAAGCGACATAGGACGAAGTAAGAAAGAAAGTTGTGTTTCATGCAAGTGGGAAACATATCAGGGAGACATACATGGTAGTCACATGGCAGATGGTGCCACTGGAGAAGGAACAACCACATGTTACATTATTTTCAGTCCCTGCCGCCCATCCCGATTGGCCAGAGCATGGATCAAACACTAAAGTTCCAGTTGAGCTTTCGTAGTGTCATGGCTATGTCACGTAGGGCTTCCACTGTAAATATATACATACACCATAGATATTTTAAATCCTTAAAAACAAACTAATATAGAAAGGTGAACAGAAGAACAAAAACCTTTAAAGGTATATATATATATATATATTACCTTCATCAGTAGGCAAAGTAGCTCCAAAATAAAAAATGGTAAGGCAAAAGAAAGTGAGAGAAACAAGTAGTAATTTGGAGAAGAACATATCTAGGTCTAGCTAGCTTCAATGTTTTCGAAAGAAATAGAGCAAAAAAACCCTAGTCTCCTCTTTTTCTCTCAACTTTCACTTCTTTTCTTTTCTAACCGCTCATCTTTTTTAAGTAAAGAGGAGTGCTTTTTGGCCATTATTGGCATGAAATCACCCATCTGTACATCTTTTTATCAATTTATTTTTTAAATAAGTGGTTATTCCACATAGATTTAGGCTTTTTTTTCGTGATTTCGTCGTCTTGTTGTGACGTTTGGTTTTCGTCATCTTGTTACGACATTTTGTTTTCCGTCTTGTTACGGCTTTTTCTTTGTGTGGGCGATTCAGACAAATAAAGTATATTCAATCAAACAGGGACAATGATTCAGATTATGGTCATCCGTATATTGCAGAACTAAAGTCATAGGTATTCTAGTCACTACACTATTATCAAATTTGTAGGCTTTGAGCCAATTTAATATGCTATTAACCTGAATATTATTTCATACTCTATAGTTTTTAATGAATTCGTATATGTGTTTCTATCGATATATTGCTAGTTTGAATCAATAGAATTATTTTTCTTTTCAAAAAAAATATAGAGCAATGTGGTACGTGAGTTACAGCAAGAAAAGATGTGATGTATGGAGTACGGAGTTGACTTTAGGATAAAGTTGACTTTTGTATAAGAAAGCATCATCAATCAAGGACCAAGTAAGCAATCCGTTCTCAACTTGGATGTGTATTTTTTTTATTTATTCGAATAAATTATAACTATTAAAAATAAATTACTGTCAATTTCATTATTTGAAAATATTTTTGGGTTGAGAAAAAAATTATCATTTGCACAAATAAATAAAATTATGCGTACAATTTGTCTTTTTTTTTTTTTTAGTTTTAAATGCTTGAACATATTTTTGTATATTTTTCATATTTGATAAGTATAAATGATATATTAATGGGTACGTGTTAGCAAGATTGAGTTTTTTTTTATAAATGCCCTAAAAAATCACTTCAACAACTAAAATACTTCAACTTTTTCTAAATTACTAGAATGCATCAAGAATGAAAAACACGGAAAAATAATTATACTATTGCACCTATCTCCATCGTTTAAGTAACTCAAGTGTTGAAACGTGAAAAAAAAAAGTGGTCCTTCTCTTCTTCTTCTTTTTCTTCTTGTAAAAAACCAATCTGAACAAAGATAGCTTCATAGCTTCAGGGTAAGGTGTTGGATAGCACCTTTTGGTTACTTACCTTCCTTCAAATTTTACTGATTAGTCAGATCGACCCTCCTTTTCCTATCTCCACACCCAACATTAAAAAAAAAAAAAAAAAAGGAAGAGAAGCTGATTTCAATTCTGTCACATTCACAACGTCAAGGTTTGATTCCCAATTTCTTCCGTCGGCAATAATTCTGTTCAGATCTTGATATACAATGTTTCGTTATTGCTTTGAATACAGTGATGTTTATTTACTTTTAGGTATTTTGATTGATTCATTAGGTTAATTGTGATCCATGATTTAACTGTTAACTGGAAAATACGGGAGATTTGATCTGATGAAAGTGTTGGATCGAGTTATTTATTTGTGAAATTGGGTTGTGTTCAAGAAAAAAGACGATATGGCTTGGTTTAGCGGGAAGGTGTAGTTAGGTAACTTCCCGGATCTTGCTGGAGCAGTGAATAAGCTCAATGAGAGTGTCAAGAATATCGAAAAGAATTTTGATAGTGCTCTTGGTTTGGAGGAGAAGTCTGATGCTAATAGTGAAGGTGGTTTTTTTTTTTTTTTATTTCTTGTTTATACTTTCCTTTTAGAGCTGTAAATGCTGCATTTTGATTCATGTAAAATGGGTTATTCTGTTTTTAAGCCTGAGTAGGCTTTAGTTTGCTATTTGCAGAATATTGGGAGAATGCAAGATTTCGATTCATTTGAATCATATTTAGTTGCTTATAGTTGCTAAATTCAATTCTTTCAGAGCAATTATTTTTCGAGAAAAGTTAGTTTGGAAAAGATAAAATTGTGCAAAGAATGACAAGAACTTGATTTTGATATGTCTCCAAATGAAGCATTATAGGTTCTTTCGGGCATAATAGTATTTCACTATAATAAGAAGATTTAAGAATATTGAATAACATAATCTCAAAATGAACTTGATAAAATTATGCAAAGAATGACATGAACTTGATTTTGATATGTCTCCAAATAAAGCATTAGAGGTTCTTTCGGGCATAATAGTATTTCACTATTAATGGGTAATTAATGCGAGGAAGGCAAGTAGAGATAGCTCATTCTCACTTCTGATTCTATGTTCAAAGAGTTCAATGTTTTCCTTATTGATCATGCCTAGACCTTTCATGTCTCCAATGCTTATAAACAGGTTCCATTTCTTTAGTGTTCTTGCTTGATAAAGATTCTATTTTGAAGGCTGTAACTTAAATTTATATAGGGAAAATGATGATGATTTGAAGCTTTTAGGTGATTAACTATGTCTTTCCTCACATAAGTCTTTTGTCTCTTGCACAATTTGAAAGAGAAATTGTTTGAATGCATACAACATCTCGACTAACTTAAGTTGATCAACTTTTTATGCAATAAAATCGTAAAGAACATAAGCTTGCAGGAGTTGATTTGCCTTGCATCATGCAGGAAGGTAGTGAACAACATCTTCAACAAGAAAGTAATGTAGTTCAAAAAAAGATAAGAAAAAACAACTCAGTAATGGAAATTCAAGAAAAAACAGGGCAGTAATGGAAATTCACGGAAACGGCTGGTGAAGGATTCAGAAAATTCCAATCCAGATGTATGTCATCCTTTGAAAATGTGGATTGAATAATCAGAGCACTTTATGCTACATGGCCATGAAATTCTAAAATGCTGGTACAAAAAATTGCAAGAAATGTTGGGTATAAAGCATTTGGACAATTACAAATTTTGGATGATGTGTTGAATTCGTATTGTGAGGGTGGTCAATCAAAGTGTAACAGTGACCTTTTTTATTAGTTATTATTATTATGATTAAATCAACTTGTTTTGTCCTTTTTATTTTTTATTTTTTTCTTTTTTTTCTTTACCCTTCAATGTTCACTTCTTTACCTTTCAATTAATGTAAAATTTGGTAAGCAATGTGATGCCACTCTGTTAAATATGGCCATAAAAGCTAAAAAGTTGAGTATTGGAAGTGACTTAATTAATACAAGGATAAGACACCAAAGCTGCACATTATAGATTAATTGACTTTATTAACATTATTTTATTATAAACAAGAAAAATAATATTTAATATATGTTAATTTTATATATGTTTTTTTTGTTTTGTTATTTTTATTATTATTATAAAATGACAAAAACACATGAAATTATCAGTAGTAATAATTAATTAATTAATTTTAAAAATGAATCGGAAACCAAACATAAACCAAAAGGATACAAAAAAATGAATCGGAAACTAAAAATAAACAAAAAGGATACAAAAAAAATGAACCAGAACCTAAAAATAAATCAAAAACAGATTCAAAGAAAATCAAAATAATAACTCTCCTTATGCTATGAAATATTTGGACATAAAATAAAGATTGCATAAATACAACAAACATACAAAAAAAAAAACTATGTGCAACTACATTGCCATTAATAAAACAAAAAATTATCAGAAACCAAAAAAAACCAAAATGATACCAAATGTTCAATTCTTGTATTATAAGAAAATATATAACTTTCTTAACAGAGGTACTTGAAA
>CATIWK010780228.1:0-15433 GCA_949634005.1 Mallotus japonicus
TCTTTATTCTCTATTATCCTTTTTTTTTATTTTGAATTTTCGCTCTTTTCATTTATTTTGAATTTTTTCTTATTTTCTGTTTTCTTTATTCTTAGTTTTTGTATTTTTAGTTTTGGTTTTGGGGGGGGGGGGGGGGGGGGGTGGTGTGTGTATATATATATATATATATATATATAGGCGGTGTTCTCTATTTCAGAGATTATAATTAACATATTCAAATTATATAACTCATGTTAGTTTTAATAAATAATTAAAGTTTTAGATATCCTAGAAAAATATTTTGAAATATAAATTTGTATATATAGGTGATATTATTTTATTCATTTTATACACGAAAAATAAACTAAAATATACAAATAATAAAATAAAAATAAATGAAAAATATTTTCAAGTTTCATACATTTGAAAAAAGATGGGCACTTGAATTCAAATTAATTGATATGGATATATCAATTATTTTTATTTATTTATTTATTTTAATTAATTGAATAAAATTATATTTGAAATTTATTACTCTAGGCCAACTATTTCTTTGATAATTTTTATAACAATATATACTTACTCAAATTATCATATTCAGATATTGTTTTTGAGTTTCAGATACTATTTTGAGTTTTGAATACAGATAATATTCAGAAAATATACTTTTGGTTAAAGGAAAATATTTGAATAATATTCCAATAATGTACTATTTTTAGTATCGGATACGATTTTGAAGTTTCACATACATATAATGTTCAGATAGTATACTGTATTTATGTGTTTTAGATGTTGTTTTTAATTTTCAAATACTGTTTTGAGTTTTAGATACTGCTTTGAGTTTCAGACATTAATGTTTTGAGTTTTAGATACTTTTTTGAGTTTCAGATACGAATAATATTTAGAAAATATCCTTTTTGGTTGATATTTGAATAATATTCAGATAATATACTGGTTTTAGTATCGTATACAATTTTGAAGTTTCACATTCATATAATATTCAGATAGTATATTGTATTTATGAGTTTGAGATACTATTTTTTTTTAATTTTCAGATACTGTTTTGAGTTTCAGATAATGTTTTGAGTTTCAGATATTGGTTTGAGTTTCAGATACTTATAATATTCAGATAATATACTTTTGGTTGGAGAAAAATATTTGAATAATATTCACATAACTTACTGTTTTTAGTATCATATACGATTTTGAAGTTTCACATACATATAATTGTTGATACTCAAATTTTGACGGTCCCCCAAAGATCCGATGATGAAGGATTCCTATCACTCAGACAGGGGGAAAACTCCTTCGAAAGTTTTCTCGAGCGTGCTTAAATCGAGAAGAAACCCAAAAGATACCAAAGAGCAACCAGAAACCCAAAAAATACCAAAAAGCAACCAAAACCCCCCAAAAAAAAAAGCCAAGTTGGGCCAAAGATGACTAAATAGTAGGGGAAAAGCCCATGGGGACGGGTTAACCCACGAGCTTGGGTTGATAACCCACGAGTGTGAGTCATTTAACCTAGTCCGTTGGTCAGGTGACCCACGCGCATGGGTCCACAGTCATGCACTATAAAAAAATGATTTTTTCTCTTTTGAAAAAGGGGAGAGTGACACATTTAACGAGGCAGCCGTTTAGTGAGAGAAAAACCTACTATTTTGAAGCACTTTCTCTCCCTTCCTCTCTCTCCTAAAGCATTTGGAGACCCATATACATCAAACACAAACCCAAGATCAATTTTTCTTTTTATTTTGTCTTAGGATTTAGACCATTAAATCCAAACCCATCCACATCTAAGTCAAAGCACGCATCAAGGGTAAATCCCGATCCCTTTGAGGATCTCCCAATTATTTTTAATTAAAAATTATATTTTTATCATCTTTTTCATCTTATTTCTATCATTTTTCATCATTTTCTTGCATTTTTATTCATTTTATTGTATATATTTATTATTGTGATAAAGTTGTGTTTTTTTGTGGTGATTTGAAGTTCGTGAATAAGATATGTAGAAGAAGAAGGAAGTTCGGGTTGGATCCGGGAGTGTTTGCATTCATTTTGCATTTTTTCATCATTTTTGCATCTTTTTCTCCATTTATGTAAAAATGGGTACTTTAGTGTAAAGTTAGCATTATTATTATTATATTATTATTGCATCACTTTAATTTATTTTATTTACTGCAGTATTTTTATTAATATTTCTGCATTTTTTCTATTTTTATTGCATTTTTATCAATTTTTGTAGTATTTATGGCAAATTTGGCCTTTTTATCATAAAATCTCCATTTTTATGGTGGATATGTCATCTTTACCATTTTAATATTTTCATTTCTGTCATTTTAATTTATTTACATATTTATTTCTGTATTTTTATTATTTTTTTTAATTTTTTTTAATTTTTATTGCATTTATGTCTTTTATAGTAAAGTTGGCCCTTTTATCATAAAATTCATATTTTTATGGTAAAAATATCACCTTTATCATTTTGATATTTTTATTTCTGAATTTTATCTATTTCTATTAATATTCCAGATATTTTTATTATTTTTATTGGATTTTTCCCAATTTTTATTGCTTTTATGCTATTCATGGTAAATTTGGTATTTTTTTTTATCATAAAGTTCATATTTTTATGGTAAAAATATCACCTTTATCATTTTAATATTTTTATTACTGTCTTTTTAATTTATTTACTTATTTATTGCTATTGCTGTCTTTTTATGCCTCTTAGGGGTAAAGTTGTCATTTTTATCATAAAGTAGATATTTTTATGGTGGAAATGACATTCTCACCGCTTTAACCATTTTAAATTCTGCATTCTACTATTTTTATCATATTAATTGTATTTTTATTATTTTTATTATCCCTTTTGATAAATCTATTATTCTCATTATAAAGTTCCCATCTTTATGGAGAAAATAATATTTTTTTTCATCACTTTTATTACTCCATTTGCATTGTTATTATTTTTATTGCATATTTATTATCTTTGTCATATTTATTGCTTTCCTTGATAAATTTATTATTTTCATCATAAAGTTAATATTTTTATGGTGAGAATAATATTTTTATTACTTTCATCATTTTATTTGCACTTTTCCATTTTTATTTCGTAATATTTATCTCATCATGAAAATCGCCTTTTTTACATGATAAAAATGATGACTTCACATTAAAGTACCAAATTTCTAAAATCTTGCATCATGCATACATCAGCATCCTTATTTGCTTATGTGTTTAATTATTCCTTCATTTATTATTCCAATTATGAATGAATGAATGTATTAAATTGTCCTAAGTGTGATGTGTGATTGCATGTGTGTGAAAGCTAACATTTGTTTTGCAAGTTTATTAGAATAGAATTTTTATTCCTTTTTTTTTTATTATTATTTCAATGTAATTAATAGAATAGGCTTTTTTCAAGGCAATGTAATCCTTAATCCCAATTCCTCCATTTATTTTTATTTTGGATGTATTTATTAGAATAGGCTTTTTCTCAGGTTGTAATCCTTAATCCCTTTCCCCATTTTTATTTTGCTTGTTTGCTTGCTTATTTTGATTATTTCTTGCATGCTTGTGTGCTATGTGCTTACTTGCCTACATGATTACTTCCTTGATTGGTGGATGCTTGCTTATTTATTTATTGTGTGGTGAATGCTCGTCAATCCAACTATCCCGCGCTTTATTTCTGATTTAAACTAACCAATTCTTGAGTGTGGTAAAAACGCATCATTGAACCAAAATTAGGTGAAGTAGTTAATAAATAAGCAACTTGTATGATAAGAAACCAGATAAGTAACTCCTACCCCTCGAACCTGGATTCTCTGGTTGTGGAAGTGATTTTTCACTTCTTCCCAATTCAAGTCGGGTGCTGACTCCAATCTACGTGGTCTATTCAAGAAAACCCTCTAACAAACAATAACAAACAGAAATCCAGTAGATAGTCGCCACTAGCCTGTGTGCCCCAATGCTATAAACGCACCGATCCTTGATCATTTCGATATGATCATAGGTTTTTGGTGACTTCACTGGGGACTACTGATTCGAGGGATATGAATGAAAGATTGTTTCTTATTGTACATGACTTGTTTATTCACTTTCACAACATCATAATTGCATATCATCACACTCACCACATGCACTTTGGTCCCTAAACCCTCGATAATACTGAATGACATTGCTACCATGATTCCATTCGAGTCACGGGGCGACGAAGATAGGTATTATCACCTTTAGTCTTTACTCGATCAAGAAAATCTGTAGGGCTTAAAGTGACACGGCCCGACTCCCAAGTCTAAAATGGGGTACAATTTTTCTCGAGCAGGTAAAAGGATGCTAGACTCTCTGACCGGAGTCCGTAACCCTAGTTATATGGGAGCATTCTCGCTAAAGGAACCCAAGTCGTAAGCCCGACGTAACTTATATAGATAAACCAGTAGAATTCTCTCCTAGGATCCCACCTAGCTCTTGCATGCTATCCTTGTCTTGATATTGTCCATTCGACATGATATTCATAAATGATATGACACCTCTAGCGTCTGCCACCATTTGCTATCAGTATGTCAGCCTTCATAGACTGCTTATGCTTAGAATCGTATGACCCTTGTTTACCTTGTGTAAGCCAGATGCATAAGGAATGACAAGAATCATGCACCCCAGTTTGGATAGTTTGTAAGGGCTGACAAATAGTGACATCTTTTGATGATGGAACCTGTAGAAGTCGTCCATTTGTCCTTATCAGATTAAGTGGATAAATTATGAATTTAACTAGATTGTGAACACTCATGCCGAGAGATTCAAATTGTAAATTATCGAACGAAACCTTCATGTCTCTCGGTAAACACACCTAATGTCGATAAGAGGGACACGAATTTGGATCCCTTCTGTTGACTATAGTTCGTATGCTCACGGATGTGCACGAGCTATAGGCTCCATTTGAGACCCGATAATTGGGCCTTTCATTGACATTGTGTAGTTACCTCGAGTACATTTGGGCACTGCTCCCTAGTTTACCTCTTGAGTATGATCATCATGAATGGAAACAGTCTAGTCCAAGAGTGGAACTATAGTCCCCCGATGGCTAAGAGTCGAAAACCTACCTAGGATAGAATTTTCTACCACGTGGAGTAATAAGGTTAGAAGGAGAGATTGCTTATGTTTGGTTTGTTCATTTTGCAGGTTTTATACTAACCCTATTTATTCATTTTATTTTTTTTCTTTCTTCTTCCTCATGCATACATACATGCACATAGGATATTTCATCACATGCTAACTCATGATTTTCTTGCAGCCATATTGCATTACCATATTAGCAGGATTATAACTATCATGCCATGCATATACGCTAACCTTTCTCTTTTGCAGAATTCATCATGCCACGCACGCATGCATCATTACTCTTATCATCCTAACATACATACTTGTGTAAAAACATGGCTCCTCACAAGTCTCATAGGCTCAAAATTTCTAAGCACACTAGTACTAATCCTGTTACTTCTATGACCAGTCAGGATCAAGAGATAATGGCTAAACAGCTTGGGGACCAAAGTATCAATGATCTAGTCAAAGAGCATGTGAAATAATTTGTGGCTGATGGTGGTTTGACTGACATCCTCTAGGCTGAAATCAGGGCTATCCTCAAGACTAAAGTAATGGATACCTTTGACCAAACTCCAGATGCTGAGGATGAGGTAATTCTCTTAAAAGGCAATGGCAATGGGGCACCTGGTACTCCTAATTCTGAGATGAACAAGAGTAAAGAGGATGTGGGCACACCTGAAGATATCGAATGCAATTGTGAACTTTCTGAAGAAAGGCTCTTCTAGTCCCCTTCCAAGTCAACAAATGCAACTACAACTGCATTGGTAATAGAGTTTCAAGAATTAGTCTACAAAATCACCCAGCCTGAAGTCTTAGTGAAGGAAAACACTGATACCTCAAAGGCTTCAACTAACTCTCTGTACTCATGAATAGGACCTCGCAAGACCACTCCAATCAACCCCATTTTCCTCAGTCTGGCAAAACTAAGGATCAGAAAATGGGTAACCAGAGTATAGAAGGTTATGGTCCATTGCATCCAGAGCTCCCTATTTAGAAATTTATCAAGCAGTATGGGTACAACACTCAACTGGATGTCACGAGACATGACTTGGAAACCACTAAGTAGAAAGCTGGTAAGAGTTTTTTAGACTACATCGCTCGATGGAGAGGAAACGCTGCCTTGATGAGGGATAGACCTTTGGAGCATGTACAGATAGAGATGGTAATCAAAGGAGCCCTGCCTCATTTCTGCAAATAGATGCTATTTTCCCACTGCCCTACCTACAAAGCACTTCACCAAGCCAGCATCAGAATTGAAGATGAAGAGATCTCTCAACCTAAAAATTCTTACCGAAAACCAACACAGCCTACTCAAAATACTCGTTCCACTGAAACAAACCTAACTATCAATGCCTTGAGAAACTGCAGATACTCAAACTTCAGCCTACCCTTATCCAACGTCCTCCAAAGACTCCAGCAAAAAAGCCTCCTCAAACCTCTTGAACCAAGATCTCTACCAAACCCATTGCCACCTCGTATCAATCCTAACCTCTACTGCCATTTCCATTAAATCCTGGTCACACAACTGATAACTGCTACATCCTAAAAGACCGAATCCAAGACCTCATAGACTCTGGCAAGATTGAAGATTTGGAAAAATAACCCAATATTAAAATTACCCCTTCACCCTACTGCCGAGACATGTCTACATCCCATGCCATCTCTTCAGGGCTTCTCGAGGCTTTTGTGAAAAATTCTATCCAAGCTGTTCCTAAGAGAGAAAAGGGAAAGTCATAAAAGGGAGAAAAATTACCCTTGGTGGTACCAGAAGAAGGTTTCTTGAGCCCTAATTATGATTCGAGTGGTTATGAAATGGGCTCCTCTGCTTGTGAACATGTTCTTGAGTCTAAGGATGAAGATGGAAAAGAACCAAAGAAGAAGGAGGAAAAACAGGATTAATGGAAATAACCCTCTAGCAAGTTTGACCTCAAAATGGAACCGCTAGCTACATTGCTGCCCTCGCTAAGACCAGCATGAATGATATCCCACTCAATGATAAATCTATCTCCAATGGTGCATATACTATTGATTTATTTAAGTCTTTTGATGTATCAAACTTTAAATTTAATGCAGTGATGTTTTAACTTTACCTATCTGTGTGACACGTCTTATGATAATGATAAGCATCTCATTGAATCTTACATAAGCATCTTTAATATTCATTCCATTAACACTGAACCATTTAACATGGGCATAGAGGAAAGCTCCCGTATGTTAAGTATTCCAAAAGATATTACCCCTAGAACGATGACGATAAAATGACGAGATGAAGAATGAAACATGATAAAAGATAATAATAAAAAAAAAGAGAAGAAGCTGGAAAGGTTAATTAAGGACAGGGGTACCATCATTTTGAAGTATTCAATATGCAACCATGCCCGTGATAAATGCTACTCAGTATAAATGAGGAGAATTGTTAGAATTGCCCATGCTGAGAAGTAAATGCCTCAATCAATATCTATCACATACAAAGGCAAAATTTACATTTTAGAGTTCATATCTTTCTATGATGTAATTGCATTAATTTCTATTATAAACTTTTTCCATTTTATTACATTTGTTATGGTGGCATAACAAGGAAACGAAAAGACAGACAGAGGAAATCACAGCAAGATAAAAAAAAAGGGCATCAAAAGCCTCATAAATAGTTTGTCAGTGAATTACATCTCAGAAGTATCCAGAATTTTCCATCAGTACAATTAGAAAGACAAAAGGGAAGGGGAAATCAAGACTCGGCCCCATCCTCGCCATCATCATCATCATCGTCGTCGTCGTCATTGCCGACATCTGGAGATCCTCTCCTCTTGGGTCCAGCATCACCCACCCTCAGCTCCTCTAGCTCGGCTCGCAGCCTTTGGATCTCTCTTTAGTAGTAGGCACCCTTCTGCTAGTGGATCGACTTCTGATGACGAATGGTCTCATCTCACTCATGCATCAACCTCGCATGCTCAAGTCGCATCATCATAACATACATGCATTAGCACACATGCATTCATAACATACACATACACATCATTGCATAATTGCAATAGGGAAAACAAGCCAAAGTGTAAAAGACCTATATGAGCCTCTATGGAGTAATGGACATAGTGACTCATCAAGCTTGAAGCGCACTGGTACCAATACGTGGCTGTATCTCAGGGAACCTGCAGACATAATAGTTATTAAATAATTAAATCTAAAGCATCAAAGCGATAAAAGACAGACAAAAACTTACATGGGTAGCATCCCTAGGGATGAAGTCCACGGGCTCAGTAGACACGGGGACCACCTGGACCACCACATCGCCATGGAGGTTAGGAGCCTGAACCAAGGGGAGCAGCAGCAGTGCAGCCACCCCAAAAATCATCTGAGTAGTCTCAGGAGGGGCATCATCAGGAGCTCCAGCACTGCTTGAAGTCTCGGGGGCACTCTTGGCACGAGACCTCTTCTGGCGAGGCTGTCAAACACAAGCAGAAGCAGTGAGAATCAAAAATAGCCAGTATAGGCACAAGCACACAGAAAAAGAAATAAGACATACCTGATGGGCAGAAGAGGAAGAAACAGCTGGAGCAATCATAAAATCCCTTGCGAAGCCATCAATCAGTCTAGGGATGGGACTCTCCAAGTACGAAATACCCTCCAGCTCTAGGTACAGTCGATGATCAGTCCCAACCAATGCCTCTTTTAGAGTGGGGCCCACCATATTCTTCCCCCAGAACATGTCAATAGGAGGAGTACGAGGTACGCAATGAGCAGTAGGTCTTAAAAACCAGTTTTCCATATGCTCGCGAAGATACCAGGCGTGATCAACATGTGTCATAAACAGTATCCTCCTGCCTATGATCTCGACGACCCCAGTCATCGCCGTCGAGAAAGCCGTGGGATAGCCTTCCCACCACCACCGAAGATGTACCTGCAATCAGGAACAATTGTCAAAAATGGAATACAGAACTTCGAGAATAAGAAAAGAAGAGAGAAAGCACCGACTTGGTTGAATATCAACTCAGTAAGAGCAGCACGGGTCACCTCCAAAGTCCGCACAGAGCCCCTCTAAGGCTAAGCAGTCCAGATAGGGAAACGAGGGAATCCCTCATACATCCCGGGAATAATGGGAGGAGCCAGCACGTGGAACTTGAAGGCCCGAATCTATAGAAAAGAACACATCAGGAACAGTGCACTTAAGAAAAAGGAAAAAGAACAGCAAAGTATCAGAAATAACTCACATCAACCACCAACGGAACACCGCAGATCCTCGAACTATCTCTGCATGCATCATCCAGGCCATGAAGGAGGTAGCCATAGGCAGCAGAACCCCAATCATAACCTCGCTGAGCATCGAGGTCCTGTAATAGAGGAAGTAACAAAGACCCGCAATACTAGTCACATTGGGGAACACCATCGTGCCCATCAAATAAAAGATAAAGCACCGAGCATGTCTCTCGATACCGATAACACCATCTTGAGTAGCATCATCGCAGGCCTACCAGAGCCGATCATATAAAATCAGACTACCTCGACCAACTTTGAACTCAAGGGGGTAACCTAGCAAATCGCTGCATAGCCCTGCAAGGTCCTCTAGGATGTTAAATAGGATCCGCTGACCAGTAAAAGCAAACCTTGTGATAGCAACAAAGTCGAGAGGTGTGATCGTCATCTCCTCGAACTGGAAGTGGAAGGTGTGCGTGCTGTCCGACCACCTTTTAACCAAGGTAGTCATAGCCGCCTACCGACTCTTCAACGTCTCTAGTCTCTCTAGCAGACCATCCAGAATGCCATTGAAGCAGAGACCACGCACCCGGTCTCGTACCTCCACGGGCAGCTTCCTGTAGAGCCTCTTAGCCTAAGTAAAGCTACCGAGTAGAACCAAGTGGGTCACCGGGCTCTAAAAGGAAAGTAAGTAAAACACAAGTTCTGACTTAAAATTTTCCCTACTTAAATCAGCACTAACTACTGTTTACTTGTTATTTGCAGGGTAAACAAAATCGCACAATTAGGATGGGAAACATGGCAAATAAGTCCTAACATGCAGTCTAAGGGAAGCAAAACCATAGCAGAGTGCATCTCTAACTACCACTCAACGCGCGAGGAAGCTAATCCTAGAAAGGAAGTATTATAAACACTATCTCTTAAATAAAACCAATTTATTACTAAGTTCGCAAGCACTAACTTCCTATTTCCTATCATGTAGGGGAATATGTATAACATCAAAGGAAGGAAGCAAAAAAAAAAAAAAAAAAACTGAGTCTGAGGTATTAACTTACTACCGGTGAAGCACCCAGATATGCTCCCTCAAGTTCGAGATGATAGGAATCTCTTGACCCCTCGTCACTCTGTGCCGCAAGTGATTAGCCGGCATCGGCTTTTGACTCACAGCACCACCCGCTGCCTAACCCGCCTGATCAACTCCCCCATCGAGCTCCTCCAAGCCAATCGCGAGATCGGGGGGAATCTTCTTGAGAAGGTCATCCCCATCACCACTTTCGCCTCCTTGCATGGGTTTTGTAGTGAAGAAACCTAAAAGTGTAGAGGATTTTAATGGAGGAGAGAGAAAGGAGAATGAAAAATGAAGAACAATTATTAAAGAAGGCTTTTATAAGCCTTTAGTTCGTGGGCCCAAGATCCACCCACGCGTATGGGTCCTGACCAAAGAGCATGGGTTGTCCAACCTACACGCTTGGGTCGTTGGACCCACACGCATGGGTAGCACCCACGGTGCTAATTGGGACCCGTCTGAGCCTTCGGGACACGTGTTTTTACGTAATAAAGCTTCTATAAGGTCCCAATGGCACGTTAGAGGCTCGAACATCGACCTGAGACACAATCAAAGGTAGGAAACCCATAGTAAAAGTCAGAAATGCCCCCAAAAAGTACCAAAAATTTAGGGAAGTTCTTTATAATTTTTTTTTATTCTTCTTTCACATAAATTCATACATTCATGCATTCATATATACATTTGCACTCCAAACATCATTTTTTAGTGCTCTCAGAGGTGCACTCTCACTGGAGAGGGGGCATGTGGCAGGGATGGACCAGTTAACCTTGATAGCACCCGTCTCACTTTGACAAGATTTTTAAAGTTTTTTGACTTTGACTAGCAGCTCCGAGTCGGGATTCTCACTTTTAATCAACCTAATGCTTGACAACCTCATGAAAGACAGGAAGTCTACCAAAGGAGGATCGCTGGGAATCGAGACATTCGGGTAACTTGTGATTATCATGTTAGAAGAGGTTTAAAGGCAAAAAAAAAAGAAAAGAAAAAAAAAAGAAGAAAGAGAAGAAAAAAAAAGAAAAGTAAAAAGGAAAGAAAAAAGAGAGGGAGAGAGGCAATAAAGATCATACTCAATCTACTCCAATGCTCAAATCCTAAGTAAGAGTATTCAAAGAACTCTTTGACAACATTCATACTAAATTCCAAAAGGCAGGGAATGTCTGAAAAGGGAAGGAAGTATGATCAAGCCTTTACCTCCAAAGGGAATGACATTACATCAAGGGTTGCCTCGTGCATCACGGTTCTCGGCTACCTCATTTGGTGGATTTCCTTTTGATCACGTGGAACGCTTGCTCTCTACTCGGTAATCAGAGATATCCTTGGCAAAGGGTTACTAGTCAAACCTCGGAGAAATGGCGAAGATCACATCAAAGTGAGACAGCCACGACCGGATTGACTCGAAGCCCCTGTTACTCACCACTCACCAGTAAAGGTAAACCATTCAAAGCACGGACAAAATTCTCATGCATCATAGTTTTTAAAACCAAGTTGCATCACAACATCCTAATTTTACATGTACCACAACTTTTGAAAAAATGCATAATACATATGCACACCTTTTAGCCTTATTTAGGCTGGGCCTTATTTGGGCTCACTTTTAGAAAAAATGCACAACACATATGCACACTATTTTAGCCTTATATGGGCTCACTTATTGAAAAATACATAGCACATAAACTCACTTTTCAGCCTTAAATGGGCTCGCTTTTTGGCCTTACATGAGCCATGCCTTATATAGGCCGCACCTTTAGCCTTATAGGGGCTCACTTTTTGGCCTTACATGGGCCAGGCCTTATATAGGCCGCACCTTTAGCCTTATAAGGGCTCGCTTTTTTGCCTTACATGGGCCAGGCCTTATATAAGCCGTACCTTTAGCCTTATATAGGCTCGCTTTTCGGCCTTACATAGGCCATGCCTTATATAGGCTGTACCTTTAGCCTTATGTGGGCTATTTTTGCTTCCCATGCATCGACAAGCGCCAGCTTGATTAATGCATATGAAGTGGGGGGCAACTGTTGATACTCAAATTTTGATGGTCCCTCAAAGATCCGATGATGAAGGATTCCTGTCACTCAGATAGGGGAAAACTCCTTCGGAAGTTTTCTCGAGCGTGCTTAGATCGAGAAGAACCTCAAAAGAAACCCAAAAGATATAAAAAAAAAACCAAAAACCCAAAAAATATCAAAAAGCAACCTAAAACTTAAAAAAGAGCCAAGTTGGGCCAAAGATAACCAAATAGTAGGGGAAAAGCCCATGGGGACAAGTCAACCCACGAGTTTGGGTTGATGACCCACGAGTGTGGGTCATTTAAGCTAGTCTGTGGGTCAAAATAACCCATTTACCCTTGCGTAGGTCATGAACCCAAGTGCGTGGGTCCACTGACCTACACCATTAACAAAATGATTTTTCCTCTTTTGGAAAAAGGGAGAGTGACACATTACCCTAGGCAGACATTTAGTGAGAGAAAAACTTACTGTTTTAGAGCACTTTCTCTCCCTTCCTCTCTCTCCTAAAGCATTTGGAGACCCATATACATCAAACACAAACCCAAGATCAATTTTTCTTTTTATTTTGTCTTAGGATTTAGACCATTAAATCCAAAACCAACTACATCTAAGTCAAAGCACGCATCAAGGGTAAATCCCGGTCCCTTTGAGGATCTCCCAATTATTTTTAATTAAAAATTACATTTTTATCATCTTCTTCATCTTATTTCTATCATTTTTCATCATTTTCTTGCATTTTTATTCATTTTATTGTAAATATTTATTATTGTGATAAAGTTGTGTTTTTTTTGTGGTGATTTGAAGTTCGCGAATAAGATATGTAGAAGAAGAAGGAAGTTCAGGTTGGATCCGAGTGTGTTTGCATTCATTTTGCATTTTTTCATCATTTTTGCGTCTTTTTCTCCATTTATATAAAAATGGGTATTTTAGTATAAAATTAGTATTTTTATTATTATTGTTGCATCTTTTTAATTTATTTTATTTACTGCAGTATTTTTATTTATTTTTATTAATATTTCTGCATTTTTTCTATTTTTATTGCATTTTTATCAATTTTTGTAGTATTTATGTTATTTATGGCCTTTTTATCATAAAATCTCTATTTTTATGGTGGAAATGCCATATTTATCATTTTAATATTTTCATTTCTGTCATTTTAATTTATTTGCATATTTATTTCTGTATTTTTATTATTTTTTTGATATTTTTACAATTTTTATTACATTTATGCCTTTTATAGTAAAGTTGGCCCGTTTATCATAAAGTTCATATTTTTATGGTAAAAATGCCACCTTTATTATTTATATTACTTTATTGCTGCCATTTTATTTATTTATTTCTGCACTTTATTTATTTTTTTTCCTATTTTTGTTGATTTTATGCTTTTATAGTAAATTTGGTATTTTTATCATAAAATGTTTTATCATAAAATTCACATTTTATGGTAAAAATATCATCTTTATTATTTTTATATATTTGTTGCTTTCATGTTTATTAATTTATTTATGCATTTTATTTATTTTATTGCCTTTTTGCTATTAATATTGCATTTATGCTTTTTATGATAAATTTGATGTTTTTATCATAAAGTTCACATTTTTATGGTAAAAATATTACCTTTATCATTTTAATATTTTTGTTTCTGTATTTATCTATTTCTATTAATATTCCATATTTTTTTATTATTTTTATTGGATTTTTCCCAATTTTTATTGCTTTTATGCTATTCATGGTAAATTTGGTATTTTTTATCATAAAGTTCATATTTTTATGGTAAAAATATCACCTGTATCATTTTAATATTTTTATTACTGTCATTGTAATTTATTTACATATTTATTGCTGTATTTTTATTTTATTTATTTATTGCATTTTGTGGCTTTTATTGCCTTTATGCCTCTTATGGGTAAATTTGTCATTTTTATCATAAAATAGATATTTTTATGGTGGAAATGATATCTTTGCCACTTTAACCATTTTAAATTCTTTATTCTACTATTTTTATTAGATTAATTGTATTTTTATTATTTTTATTATCCCTTTTGATAAATCTATTGTTCTCATCATAAAGTTCTCATCTTTATGGTGAAAATAATATTTTTGTCATCCCTTTTATTACTCCATTTGCATTGTTATTATTTTTATTGCATATTTATTATCTTTGTCATCTTTATTGCTTTCCTTGATAAATTTATTATTTTCATCATAAAGTTAATATTTTTATGGTGAGAATAATATTTTTATAATTGTCATCATTTTATTTGTACTTTTTCATTTTAATTTCCTAATATTTATCTCATCATGAAAATCTCCTTTTTTACATAATAAAAATGATGACTTCAGATTAAAGTACCCAATTTCCAAAATCTTGCATCATGCATACATCAACATCCTTGTTTGCTTATGTGTTTAATTATTCCTTTATTTATTATTCCAATTATGAATGAATGAATGTATTAAATTGTCCTAAGTGTGATGTGTGCTTGCATGTGTGTGAAAGCTAGCCTTTGTTTTGCAGGTTTATTATAATAGAATTTTTATTCCTTTTTTTTTATTATTATTTCAATGTAATTAATAGAATAGACTTTTTCCAAGGCAATGTAATCCTTAATCCCAATTCTCCCATTTATTTTTATTTTGGATGTATTTATTAGAATAGGCTTTTTCTCGAGTTGTAATCCTTAATCCCTTTCCCCGTTTTTATTTTGGTTGTTTGCCTGCTTATTTTGATTATTTCTTGCATGCTTGTGTGATGTGTGCTTACTTGCCTACATGATTACTTGCTTGATTGGTGGATTCTTGCTTATTTATTTATTGTGTTGTTTCGTGCAAAACCGCAAGCGCACGGTGTCACCAAGTAGTATAAAAATATCGTTCCCACGAGGACTCGTTCTAATCACCTATTAATGCAATTCTTTATTGTTTAAGACTTTCGAATTTACTTTGTTTTTTTAAAAAAAAAACTAAATTAAATTAAACAAAAGAATGCAAAATAAATTTCTTAAAATTTATATAAAAAGGAATTATCAATATATGAAATTGCTAGGGATTGATTCTCTTCACAATCATTAGTCATTTTCAATTAATGTGTTATTAAGCT
>CATIWK010780264.1:0-13455 GCA_949634005.1 Mallotus japonicus
TGTCTGTCATTTGTAAATTTTTTTACTATGAATCGATCTTCTTCTTTTTCTTTTGCATTTATAGGAATCTTTGTGTTTAATCAGCAAGAAAATTTGCTGCATCTGCACCAACACCAACTTATTTGGAAATGGAAAAAGAGCTGTAGAAAATAGAAATTCTGCTATTTAATTAATATTCAACTTGTTTGACTTCCTCTCATTCCTTTAACTTTGCTTAGTCTTCATTTGCGTTGATAGTGTGGCTTTCGCGTTCTGTTTTGCACAGTTGTTTTCTTAATTAAAGCACAAAAGAGAAATGGGAAGGTTGGTGGAAAGAGCAAGAAAATTTCAGGTCTTATTTAGTTATAAAAAAATGATTTCTTATCTCATTTTGACAAATGGTACAAAACTATTTTATTGTTATTTTCTTTTGTAGATAGCAAACATTTTGGGCTCTTCACTATTTTGTGGCAAAAAGTAAAAAAAAAAATTTCCAAATTGTGATATTTTATGAAAAATTTTCTTTTTGTGATGATAAAATAAAAATCACCACTATATGGTGTTTTTATCCTATTTGGCCATGGAGGGAATGAAAATTCCGCAAGTTAAAATGACGGAATTTGTGACAATTTTTTATAATAATATAGCATTTTGCCACTCGAAATGGTGGAATGTATATGTTTAAGAAACAATATATTCTACTATTGACAAGTAGTTTATTTATTTATTTAATCATTCCACTTCAAAATAATTTTTTAATGATTTTTCATAATATAACATTTTTTTGCATGTATTTTTATTAATTTTTCGTATAGATTTATATTTCATTAATTTTTTTTATAATATAAACTACAAACTATTAATAATAATAATAATCATTTAAATAATAATTACAAAAAAGAGGATAAACTATTTTGAAATAATTTACTAATATTATTATTAATTTAAAAAGTTAAATTATTATTATTTTTATTATTATTATTTAAAGGAAGAAGAAGCAGCCGAAATGAATTCTAAAAAATTACGAGGAGTTTATATAAAGTTGAATACCCTGTTAAAAAAAAAAATTATTACTTTAAATGGTGAAATGAGCCCATGTCAATCACTGCTGTAGCTATGAGCCTATGATGACAAATTTCCACCATAGTTGTATCTATATACGCAATTCAAAAGATAGAAATCTTTTTGTGTAAACATAATTATCTAACAAATAATTTGTTTGAAAAATATTGAAAAAAAAAGGAGATACAACTAAGAAAATAAGAGGAAAAAATTTAAATGTATAATGTTTATGTTTTTCAAAATTATAATTAAGAGTTTTTTATTTAAAGTTAATTAAATTAAAATTGTCATATTATTATTTCATTTATATTTTCATTTTATCACCACTAAATAAAATTTATTTCACACATTTAAGAAATTATTTGTAAAGTAAAATTTATTTTGTAAAAAAATAAAATAATTAATTTTTCAGAAAATGTAATAGAATAAAAATTTTATTTTAACATTTTTTTGGATATATATATATATATATATAATCAACAGTAGATGAAAAGTTGACAACAAAAAATAGCTAGGCATCACTAGTAGGAGTGTAATCGAGCTGAGTCGAGCCAAGTTTTGCCTAGCTCGGACTTGGTTCGTATATAATTGAGCAGAGCTCGCTATCCCACTTGTTGTTCACGAGCTGTTTGCGAGCTTAACCCAGCCTAAAAAATTTTAAAAAATACAAACTATAAATTAAAATTATACATTAAAAAATTAAAAATAAATTACAATATATTTGATAAAAATTATAATTTTATTCTAATAATATATATTGTAAAATATTTTTGACAATAGAAATTTATATATTATATATCAAAAATCAAATTACTATATATTAAAATTACAAGCTGGCTCATAAGCTTCTATTCGAGCTTATTCACGAGTTTCATGAGTCAATTTTTGTATAATTTAAGCTTGGCTTGTTTATTAAATGAACTTCAATATATGAGCTTAAACGAGCTTTTAGCAAGTCGAACAATGAGCTGCTCGTGAGCTGCTAAGCTCGTTTACACCTGTAATCACCGGCCTTTTTTTTACACCTTATAATTTTATGAGCAAATTATAAAAATACTTATGAACTTTAGTGCTTTTGGCAAATTCGATACATTTTTTTAATGTTAGCAATATTATTTATCAATTTTTAATTTTTACAATTTCATTCACCGGTTAATAATCCAGTAAAACCTTACTAACGTAGCTATAGGAAAAATTTAAGCTGATCCATGTAAGTATTATGTCAAAACATATCATTTTGACTATTTGCAAACAAAAAAAATACAACCATCAACATTTTTTTGCAACTTAATCACTATCTATTAATTTTGACAAATTGATACATATTTTTATTTTTATTTAATTTATATTCTCCAACTAATACATGTAAAATAAATATTTAAATAATGAAAATTTAAAATTAATTTTTTAATTAAATAAAATATAAATTTTATTGCTTAGTTTTGTGTAATGAATATTTAATCGATACATCTAAATTGATATGGATTTAATTTTTTTTTTTTGAACGTGGATATGGATTGATATGGATTTAATTCCTTTATATTAAAGTATTAATTGAAATATTTAAAATATTTAAATATTTAATTTAATCAAATGGATATTTATTGTTTCAATTGACTTACATATTAAATAATTTTTTTAATTAAATTATACATAAAATAATTAATAATCTATATATTTTTATCAAAATTAAAGTTTACTTTTTTAGAGATGAATTTATCGTAATTAATTATTATAAATTTAATTATTTCATGTATAATTTAATTTAAAAAATTATTTCATATTGAAGAATTAAATATGGCTAGGGGGCAAGTGGCCCCTGCCTGCCCCACTTCTGTCATTGTGCACACCTTTCCCGACGTTTCTTTGAATTGTTAACTTTTTTTTTTTGAACGATAAATTTCATTGTTTAAGAAGAAGAAATACATAGATTATCCAATTGGATAAGTTTAAACAAATCTGGGTGAACATTAAAGACACTTCCAGACCAAATCAAACTTTGGCTATTCTTAGTTAGTCAGTCCGCAGCCCTGTTGGCAGATCTAGAGACATATTTGAGCTGAATGTTTTGCCTATGATGGAGGGCTATCTTGATATCTTCCATTATAGCATGAGCTTCCCATGGGATTTGATTAGAAGAGCAATTTGCTTGCTGAATAACATTTAAACAATCTAACTCCACTTGAAAGGAGCGAGATGGATAAAGTTCATCAAACTTGAGAGCTTCACAGATGGATTGAGCTTTGGCTTGAAAGGCAGAATGGCTATTGCAAACTTTAGTTGACAAGTGGATAATGCTGCCTGAATGATCCCTACATATAAAGGCTCGAGTGCTTCTGGATGAGTCATAACTAAAAAATGAGTCAAAGTTAATTTTTCACTCTCTTGAGGTGTGGTGTATGTTGTTTTCCGAGCCTGTTGGGAGAGAATACGGCTGATTATGGTCCTCTGAGTTTTGCATTAGAGACCACCATGAGTTGATCTTCATAATGACTACTTCAGGTCGTTGCAGCTCTCTCATAATTGGCTTCATTCTTGGTTTTCCAAATGAACCAACAAATGCCTACTAGAAGGTTCACAAGATCTGATCTTCCCTCTGATTTCATCATGGAGGTCGTAGCTTCCCACCAAGAAGAAAAACAATTAAACCCATGAGCATTAGGAAAGTAACCAAAGGAACTAGCATACCAGATTAACTTGGAATGTTCACAAAGGAACAGCAGATCCTCGGTTGTCTCTGGCTCATTTAAACAACGAGGACAGTTATCAAGCAAGTGGATTCCTCTTTTGGTTAGATTCACACCTGTGGGAATTGCATTTTGCGCACATCTCCAAAGGAAAGTTTTGATTTTTGGCTGAACCTTGAGTGACCAGATGGATGTCCAAAAATTTGGATTTTGTGGAATTAGTCTTGAAGTTGAGGGAGAAAAAGGAGTTGGTAATTACAAATCCTTGAGAGCCTTATATCCAGATTTCACAGTATCTTGGCCATATTTATCAAAATGCCAGATTAACTTGTCCGGAGAATTGCCTCTGGGGAGGGAAATGCGCCTGATTGCAGCTTGCTCTTCTAGCGTAAATAACTCATTTAACTCAGCTTGGTTCCATTGGGAGCGCTGGGAATCCATAAGATCCTTGACTAAGTGCAATTGGCATTCTTGCAGTTTTATTGACTGAATTTTATAATTTGGGAGTTGAGGAACCTAAGGGTCCTCCCAAATATTTATATTGGTGCCATTCGAGACATTCCATCTGCATCCCATTTTGACAACTTCTCTTCCTTGTAAAATACTTGACCATATCTAGGCGGGTTTATTGCCAAGCTCGGCGTTGAGAAAGGATGAGAAAGGATGAGAAAGGATAATAAACTCCTTTAAGAATTTTGGCACTTAACAAATCAGGATTCTGAGTTAGCTTCCAGCTTATCTTTCCCAAAAGAGCTAAGTTGAAAAGAGAGAGTTCTCTGAAACCCATACCTCCCTGTTTTTTGGTTTTTGTTAGCTCATGCCAGTTGACCCAATGAATTTTTCGATCATCCAATCTTTGTGACCACCAAAATTGTCGAACAGTTTTCTCTAGTTCAGCAATAATACAAGAGGGAAGCTTGATAACTGATATTATATAAGCTGGAATGGCTTGGATGACAACCTTGATCATTATCTCTCGACCTGCTTGCGAAAGAAATTTGCTCTTCCAAGTTTGGACTTTGTTTTTAGTCTTTTCTATCAGGGCATTACATAACATCCTTCTTATTTTTGCCCAGTCCACCGGAAAACTAAGGTATTTTGTTGAGTAACTGGACTATTGAATGTTAAAAGCTCTGCAAACTTGGAGTTTATCATCCTCTGGAGTGTTCCTGCTAAACATAATCTCTGATTTGTTGAGGTTTAAAGACTGTCCAGAAGAGTTTAAATACATTTGCAGAGTGCAATTCAATTTTTGAACCTCTTCTTTATTCACTTCGCCGAAGATGATAGAGTCATCTGCAAAGAAAAAGTAAGTGATAGAGGGGCAATATCTTGATAGTTTTATACCATTAATCTCACCTGCATTCAGTTTGTCATTCAAAGACCTTGACAAAACATTAGTTGTAATGATAAAGAGATATGGTGAGATGGGGTCTCCTTGTCTAAGACCCCTTTGGGGAGAGAAATAGATTGTATTACTACCATTAATTGATATAGAGTATCTAACCGAAGTGATGCATTCCATTATCCAAGCTACCCATCTTCTGTGGAAACCCAACCTTAACAAGACAACTTTAAAAAAGACCATTGAACCCTGTTAAAGGCCTTAGAAAAATCTAGCTTCAAAGAAAAAAAGCATTTCTTACCTTTTAATTTGCATTTCAAAGTGTGCATGACTTCATAGTTGATGATTATATTGTCTTGGATATTTCTTCCATTGACAAAAGTAGTTTGGTTGAGGGTGATTATTTGAGGCAAAAGAGGTTTAAGTCTGTTGGCTATGATCATAGAGATGATTTTATAAATGAAGTTACAGCAGCTTATAGGTCTTAAATCATCAAAACTAGAAGGGTTAGCTATTTTCAGGATAAGAGCAATGGAGGTGAAGTTTAGGGAGGGAGGTAGTTGATCTGTGTGGAAGAAAGAGTGAACATTTTTTGAGACATCCTCCTTTATGGTTGACTAGTGGTTCTAGTAGAAGGATCCGAAATAGCCATCTAGACCCGAAGATTTGAGTTTACCCAAGGAAAAAGCTACTGCCTTTATTTCTTCATGAGTAACATTAGTTATTAAGGCTTCATTCATTTCATGGGTTATTAAAAGAGGAACAGAACGTAGAGCTTCTTCAGGGATTGGCGAAATAGATTCTTTGAAAATGCTCTATTATCGCTGCTTTGATCCCTTCCTCTGATGTAATCCATGTTCCATTCAAGGCTTTAATTTGCTTTATCTGCCCTTTTATCTTCTCTGTATAGCTGTTAAGTGAAAAAATCGTGTGTTCTTATCCCCAGCTTTGAGCCATTGCAAATGAGATCTTTGTTGCCAGTTTATTTCTTCTTGATGGTAAAGCAGCTTTAGTTCCCTTCTTATCTGGTATTCTTCAGTTTTCTTAGATTCATTATAATCCCTAATCATCAGGCTGTCAAGTTTTGCTTCAAGCACATTGATTTTTTTAGCACTGTTCCCTCCTTTTTCTTTGACCTATTTGGACAGAACACCTTTAAGTTGTTGTAGTTTGCTAATGAGATGGGCTGATTCATTGCTTTGGTTAGGAAAAGATCTCTGGGAGGTGTCGATGAGTTCCCTACATTGAGGATCCAAATCCCACTTAGCCTCATTACGATCATCTCATTTTTGGGGGATCAGGATCATGAAGGATCTGTGAGCTTATAGCATCGGGGCACAAAGGCTAAATGGCAACCATCTACTGGATTTCCGTTTTTTATTGTTTGTTTAGAGTGTCTGCCTGAATAGGCCACGTAGATTAGAGTCGCCACCCTACTTGAATCGGGAAGAAGTGAAAAATCACTTCCATAACCAGAGAATCTGGGTTCGGGGGGTAGGAGTTACTTATCATGTTTCTTTATTATACATATTACTTATTTATTCACTACTTCACCTAATTTTGGTTTTATGATGCATTATTACCACACACAAGAATTGGTCAGTTTAAATAAAGCGCGGGATAGTTGGATTGACGAGCATTCATCACATAATAAATAAATAAGCATCCACCAATCAAGCAAGTAATCATGTAGGCAAGTAAGCATGTAGCAAGTAGCACACAAGCATGCAAGAAATAATCAAACTAAACAAACAAATAAGCAAAATAAAAACGGGGAAAGGGATTAAGGATTACAACCCGAGAAAAAGCATATTCTAATAAATTCATCCAAAATAAAGATAAAATAGGAAAATTGGGATTAAGAATTACAACCAGAGGAAAAGCCTATTCTATTAATTACATTGAAATAATAAAAAGGAAATAAAAATCCTATTCTAATAAGCCTACAAAACAAAGGTTAGTTTTCCATACACATGCAAGCACATATCACATATAGGACAATTTAATATATTCCATTCATTCACAATTGGTATAATAAATAAAGGAATAATTAAACACATAAGCAAACAAGGATGCTAATGTATGCATGATGCAAGGTTTTAGAAATTTGGGTACTTTAGTGTGAAGTCATCATTTTTATTATGTAAATGAAGGAATTTTTATGATGAGGTTAATATTAGGAAACTAAAGTGGGAAAGTGCAAATAAAATAATAAAGGGATAAGTACAATTTGGATCCCTGTGGTTTGGCCGTTTGGCAAAACTAGTCATGTGTTTTTTTTTTTTTGCATTAAGGTACCTTGTGTTTCATTTTTTTTTACACTTTTAGTACCTTCTAACAAATATTGTTTAAAATATATTCTTTAATGTAAAAATAATATGCATTTTCAATGCTAAAATCATATAATGAGTAATATATTATTCAAATAACTATAATAAACTCACAAAAAATTAAATTTAGATGTATTTTTAATTTAATTATGAATAAAAAGGAATGATTTTTAAAATAAATTTACAATATTTTTAAAAATAACCAATTGATTGGATTGATAATAAATCATATATAGAATAAATTTATCATTGAAAATTAATATTATATTAATAGTTTATCATGAAATAATGATGATATTAGTTAGAAGGGTACTAAAGTATAAAAAATGTAAAACACATGGTACTTAAAAACCAAAAAAAAAAAAAACAGGACTAATTTTGCCAAACGGCCAAACCACAAGGATCAAAATTGTACTTATCCCAATAATAAAAGTGATAAAAATATTATTCTCACCATAAAAACATTACCTTTATGATGAAAATAATAAATTCACCAACGAAAATAATATGACAAGGATAATAAATATTCAATAAAAACAATAATAATGCAAGTGAAATAATAAAATGATGGTAAGAATATTATTTTCACCATAAAGATGTAAACTTTATGATAAGAATAATAAATTTACCAAAAGGGACAACAAAAATAATAAAAGTACAATTAATATAATGAAAATAATAAAATAAAGAATTAAAAGTAAATAAAGTCGTAAAAATATCATTTCCACCATAAAAATATCTACTTTATGATTGGAATGACAATTTTACCCCTAAAAGGGATAAAGGCAATAAAAATTAGAGAAATACAATAAAAATAATAAAAATACAGCAATAAATATGTAAATAAATTAAAATGACAGTAATAAAAATATTAAAATGATAAAGATGATGTTTTTACCATAAAAATGTAAACTTTATGATAAAAACACCAAATTTAACATAAAAGACATAGATATAACGAAAATAGCAAAAAATACAATAAAAATTATAAAAATGCAAAAATAAATATAGAAATAAATTAAAAATACAGAAATAAAAATATTAAAATGGTAAATGAGACATTTTTACCATAAAAATGGAGACTTTATGATAAAAATGTCATATTTACCATAAAAGGCATAAATGCAATAAAAATTGTAAAAATACCAAGAAATAATAAAAATACAGAAATAAATATACAAATAAATTAAAAATACAGAAATCAAAATATTAAAATGGTAAAGGAGGTATTTTTACCATAAAAATGGAGACTTTATGATAAAAAGGCCATATTTATCATAAAAGGCATAAATGCAATAAAAATTACAAAAATACCAAGAAATAATAAAAATACATAAATAAATATACAAATAAATTAAAAATACAGAAATGAAAATATTAAAATGGTAAAGGAGGCATTTTTACCATAAAAATGGAGATTTTATGATAAAAATATCATTTTTACCATAAAAGGTATAAATGCAATAAAATTTGATAAAAATACAATAAAAATAAGGAAAAATACAGAAAAACAATAAAAATACTGCAGAAATTAAAATAATTAAAATGATGCAAAAATAATAATAAAAATGCTAACTTTACACTAAAATACCTATTTTTACATAAATGGAGAAAAAATACAAAAATGATGGAGAAATGCAAAATGAATGCAAACACTTCCGGATCCAACCCGAACTTTCTTCTCCTTCTACATATCTTATTCACAAACTTCAAATCACTACAAAAATCACAACTTTATCACATTAATATATATTTACAATAAAATAAATAAAAATGCAAACATGATGAAAAATGATAAAAATGATAGAAATAAGATGAAGAAGATAATAAAAATGCAATTGTTAATGAGAAAATGATTGGGAGATTCTCAGAGGGACCTGGTTATTACCCTTGATGCGTGCTTTGATAAAGATATAGTTGGGTTTGGATTTAATGGTCTAAATCCTAAGACAAAATAGGAGAAAATTTGATTTTGGTATGGTGTTTGGGTTAGATAGGGTTTCCAAATGTTTTAGGAGAGAGAGAGAGTGAGTGAGGGAGAGTGCTGGAACAGTGGATTTTTCTCTCACTAAACGTTTGCCTCTGGAAATGTGCCACTCCCTCTTCCAAAAGAGGAAATTTTTTTTTTATAGTGCAGGCGAGTTGACCTATGGGCGTGGGTCAAATGACCCACGCAGGGGCAAATTGGTCATTTTGACCCACAGACTAGGTTAAATGACCCACACTAATGGGTCATTAACTCAAGCTCATGGGTGGACCCGTCCCCATAGGCTTTTTCCCTTATTTTTGGTCATTTTTCGGCCCAACTTGGCCCTTTTTGGATTTTTAGTTGCTTTTTAGTATTTTTTGGGTTTCTTTCGGGTTTCTCGATCTAACAACGCTAGAGAAAACTTCCTAAAAAAATTTTCCCCTGTCTAAGCGACAAGAATCCTTCATCATCGGATTTTTGGGGACTGTCAAAATTTGGGTATTAACAGTTGCCTCCTGCTTTACATACGTCGATCAAGCTGTTACCTTGTCGATGCATGGGAAGCAAAGTTTGAAAACCATGAGATGAGATTTTGATTTTGGGGTGACCCCCTACACCACATGCGTTAGACAAGCTGCCACTTTGTCGATGCGTGGGAAGCAAAGTTTGAAAACCATGAGAGATGTAAGATATTTTGATTTTGGGGTGACCCCCTACTCCACATGCATCGGATAAGCTGCCACCTTGTCGATGCATGGGAAGTAAATTTTGAAAACCATGTGAGATGTTTGGGTGACCCCCTACTTCACATGCGTCGACCAAGCTGCCACCTTATCGATGTGTGGGAAGCAAAGTTTGAAAACCATAAGATGAGAGATTTTGATTTTGGGTGACCCCCTACTCCACATGCGTCAGACAAGTTGTCACCTTGTCGATGCGTGGGAAGTAAAGTTTGAAAACTATAATAGATGTTTGGGGTGACCCCCTACTTCACATGTGTCGACTAAGCTGCCTCCTTGTCGATGCGTGCAAAGTTTGAAAACTATGAGAGATGTTTAGGGTGACCCCCTACTTCACATGCGTCGACTAAGCTGCTACCTTTTCGATCTGTGGGAAGTAAAGTTTGAAAACTATATGAGATGTAGAGACTTTTGATTTTGGGGTGACCCCCTACTTCACATGCGTCGACTAAGCTGCCACCTTGTCGATGCGTAGGAAGCAAAGTTTGAAAACTGTGTGAGATGTTTAGGGTGACCCCCTACTTCATATGCATCGGATAAGCTGCCACCTTGTCGATGCATGGGAAGCAAAGTTTGAAAACCATGTGAGATGTAAGAGATTTTTGATTTTGGGGTGACCCCCTACTTCATATGCATTGACTAAGCTACCACCTTATCAATGTGTGGGAAGCAAAGTTTGAAAACTATGAGAGATGTTTGGGGTGACCCCCTACTTCACATGCGTCGACCAAGCTGCCACCTTGTCGATGCGTGGGAAGCAAAGTTTGAAAACTATGAGAGATGTTTGAGATTTTAATTTTGGGGTGACCCCCTACCTCACATGCATCGGACAAGCTGCCACCTTATCGATGCATGGGAAGCAAAGTTTGAAAATCATGAAAGATGTAAAAGATTTTAATTTTGGGGTGACCCCCTACTCCACATGCATCGGACAAGCTGCCACCTTGTCGAACCATGGAAAGCAAAGTTTGAAAACCAAATGAGATGTTTTGGGGTGACCCCCTACTCTACATGCGTCGAATAAGCTGCCATCTTGTCAATGCATGGGAAGTAAAGTTTGAAAACCAAATGAGATGTTTAGGGTGACCCCCTACTCCATATGCGTCGGACAAGCTACCACCTTGTCGATGCACATGAAGCAAAGTTTGAAAACCGTGAGAGATGTTTTGATTTTGGTGCTATGTGGCCTTTCTCAAAGCCACAAAGCGGGGTGCACTGTATAGCCCTGTGGGCTTCAAGCGCTAGGTTTCAAAGAAACCAAGGTGCATGTAGAATCTTTTGTGAGTGAGCACACTGTATAGCCTTATACAGGCCTCAAGTGTCAGTTTCGGAGAAACCCAAAATTCATGTAAAATTTTGTGAGTACACTGTATAACCTTATGTAGGCCTCAAGTGTCAGGTTTCGAAGAAACCAGAGTGCAGTGTGATTTAAAGTCATGATGTATGTAAAACCAAATGTTGTGATGCAGTTTTGATTTTTAAATTGTGATGCATGAGAGTCTTGTTCATGCTTTCAGTGGTTTACTTTTATTGGTAAGTGGTACGTATCAGGGACTTCAAGTCGATCTGACTACGGCTGTCTCACTTTGATGTGATCTCCATTGTTTCTCCGAGGACTAACCAGCGACTCTTTGCCAAGGATATCCCTGATTACCTAGTGAAGAGCAAGCATTCCACATGATCGGGAGGGAATTCACTAAATGAGGTCACGAGGGATCGTGGTGCACGAAGAAACCCTTGATGTCATGTCATTCCCTTTGGAGGCAAATGCTTTGGTCATACTCTCTTCCCTTCTTAAGCATTCCCCACCTTCTATCACTCAGCATGAATGTTATCAAAGAGTTCTTTGAACACTCTTACTCAAGATGTGAGCATTGAAGTAGGTTGAGTATGATCCTTATTATTTATTTCCCCCTTTTCTTTCTCTCCGCTTGCTTTTTTCTTGCTTACTCTTTCTTGTTCTTTTTTCTTTCTCGTTCTTTTTTTCCTTCTCTTTCTTTTTCTTTCTCTTTCTTACAAAAAATAGGACGTAAAAGCTACTATTCCCAAAATTGACAATAAAAAAAAATATGAATATTGTAATTAATAAATATAAATATCTCTTTATCAAAATAAAATACTTAAGAAAAATATTTATGAACAAACATCAAAATTCTAATTTATAATTAGAATTTTCCCAATAAGAAAATCAAATCCATTTTAAAATAAAATTTCGCAATTTATACAAATAGCTACTAAATTATTCAATATAACATAAAATAGCCAATAATTAAATTAGGCTCAAAAATATTAATTAAACTCAATAAGACATAAAAATAATTAAAATCACATTAATCTCAAAAACACTCATTAAATTCAATATATTTACTTAATAAATAGAATTTCTAATAATTATCCATAAATAGGAAATAAATTCCCAAAAATCACTTTAACACTACTTATTCATATATATTTCAAATACTCTTTAAAACATAACAATTAACATTAATATTGCTTAAAATCACCTAATTACTCAAACTAGTTAAAATAGCATAAAAATAACCAATAACTAAATTAAACTTAAGAATACAATTAAATCCAACATTTACATAATATATAGTAAATTTCAATAACAACTTATAAATAGGGAATAATTTCCTAAAAAATCAATTTAACACTACTTATACTTTAAATATCCTTTAAAACATATTAATTTATATTTACTCACTTAAAACCATTAGATTACTCAATTAATGAAATACTACAATAATTATGTATTTACATATATATTTCCGGAAATTAATTTAAAATTAACCAAAATGCACAAATTGTTAATTTAGCTAATAAATAGAAATTTACACCTCTATTAAATAAAAATAAAAATATACATTTTATTTTTAACTAAAATTAATCAAAAATCCATTAAACTCAACATATATATATATACTTTAAAAATTCAATTAATTCACAAATAATTTCTAAAAATTAAACTAACTTAGAAAAATAAATAACAATTAAATTAGCTATCAAATAAGTTAACAAACATCAAATTAAATCAATTTACACAATTAATCAAAAAATCAAAGTTTCAATATTTAGCTTAAATAATTAAAATAAATTCATAAAAATTATAAAAACTATACAAATACACTACATTAACCCTCCTAAAAAATAATCTAACAACAATATAATTAACTAACACAAAACAACCAAATCTAACCAAAAACAACCTAAAATCAACCAAAACTGCAACTAAAACTACCTCGATTTGAGGCTGTTCTGGCCACGGATCGAGTTGTTTCTTTCCAGAAACGTGAAGTAGAGGAAGAGAGGAGAATTTTGGAGCCAAGACTTGCCAGAAAAC
>CATIWK010780334.1:0-18326 GCA_949634005.1 Mallotus japonicus
CATAATGGTCCACGATAATGTCAAATAATGACTATCATGTTTAGCTTTAAATCAATTATGTGTACACAAATGTAAGAAACAGGAAATCCATAATGCATATCAGAAACTCATAATAGAGCTCAGAGTGTCATTACATAATCAATCATTTTAATCATCATTACAACCAAGGCCCATTCTTAGAATATGTTCCTTAAATAAATTTGGTTGTAGGCCTTTCGTTAAAGGATCTGCAATCATAAGTTCAGTACTAATGTGTTAAATAAACACTCATTGTTTCTGAATCTCCTCTTTAAAAACAAAATACTTTAGTTCCACATGTTTGGCACCTTTTGAGTATTTGTCATTTTTAGAGAAGAACACTGCTGCAAAATTATCACAATAAATTTTCAGTGGCTTGGTAATAGTGTCAACAACCCCAAGTCCTGAAATAAAGTTCCGTATCCATAATGCATGAATTGTGGCTTCAAAACATGCCAAAAATTCTGCCTCGATAGTGGATCAAGCAATGACAGTTTTTTTTTTTTTTTTTGCACTTTTCCACGATATTGCTATTTTTACTAATAGAAATAGGTAGCAAAATATGGACTTTCTACTATCAAGGCATCCAGCAAAATCTGAATCTGAATATCCAATCACCTCCAGTTCATTAGATCTCTTATATGTGAGCATGTAATTCTTTGTTTCTTGAAGGTACTTTAACACTTTCATTACAACTTTCCAATGATCAATTCCAGGATTACTTTGATACCTGCCTAACATTCCAACCGTGAAACTAATGTCCGGTTTGGTACATGTTTGTAAGTACATTAAACTTCTAACAATAGAAGCATATGGAATTGATTCCATATGTTTTCATTCCACATCATGTTTCAGACATTGCATAAGACTAAATTTATCACCTTTATATATGGGAACAATCCCAGATGAACGTTTATTCATGTTGAACTTTTCAAGAATTTTTTCAATATAGGCTTTCTGAGACAATCCTAATAATCCATGTGATCTATCACAAAAAATTTCTATTCCAATCACATAGAATGCCTCTCCTATATCTTTCATTTGAAAGTTCTTGGCAAGAAAGTCTTTAGTCTCATGCATTATGCCTAAATCATTAGCAGCAAGTAAGATATCATCAATATAAACCAAAAATATAAACTTACTCCCACTGATCTTTTGGCATATACATCGATCAATAGTATTTTCTTTAAAACCAAAAGATGTAATAATGGTATTAAACTTAATATACCATTGTCGGGAAGCTTCTTTAAGTCTATATATTGATTTCTTGAGTTTACACACCATTTGACTTTCACCTTCCATGGAAAAACCTTTAGGTTGATCCATGTAAACCTCCTCCTCTAAATCTCCATTCAGAAAGGATGTTTTCACATCCATTTGATGTAGCTCTAAGTCATAATGAGCAACTAGTGCCATATTTATTCTTAATGAATCTTTATTTGAGACTAGAGTGTTGGGTTTCGTGATCCATAACGCTACGGAAAAACAAAAATTTAACCATAAAACCCATAACCTGGATCCATGTAATTCGAAATGGATTGATTGAGAGGGTTTCTAAAAACTCACCAAGATGATTTCTAGGTAAGAACGGTGGAAGGAATAGAGGGAGTTCACACCGGTGACACCCTACCACGAGCTTTGTGTATTCCTTTGTCGGATTGAGACGTCACCAATAGGTCACACCCTATACGGTATCCACACGAACAAGGTGATCCAAAGCAAAGTTGGTCTACTAAAACCTTTGTTGTCTCACAACAATGTTTCTCTTTATGTGTTTTTCTCACAAGAAGTAGTAGAGGAGGAAGGAGAATGTGGCTTAACCTAAACCCTAGAGAATAAGATGTATATATATACATCCTATTTAGGGTTTCACTTACCAAAACAATTTTGGTAAGAATAGACTTTTCTATTTTGATTCTAATTCTAAATTAGAATCATTTCCTATTTATTTTAGATAACTCTTACCTAAAATAAATTAGGAAATAAATAAATACTAATATATATATATATATATATTTACTTATTTATTTATTTATTTATTTATTTATTTATTTATTTAAACTTCCATAAAGATAATTAGTGGGCTTATTAACCCAAGTCTGCTTTGGGCTTATTCTAAGTGTGTGACCCTGTAGGTTCACACAACGTTGGCAGTGGGCCTAAAATTCCATTTTAGCCCACAAGTCATAATTGGTCTCTAACAAGACATTATAACTATCCAAGTTGTATGAAGGCCGATAATCCGACATAACCTAATACACAACTTGTACTATAGTCCTTTTGTCATATAATATCCTAATTGAACATAAGGCATGGATTATGTCATCCTTATATTGTTCAATCATATTGTTTCTCGATCCCACGTAGATTGATACTGATAACTCTTTATCATTCTAGCATGGCCATGCATTTCTCTTCAGTCTAACTCATCGAGGGGCCCAACAAATATCTTCCCAAAATAACTGAGGGACAAATTCCATCTTAACCACTCACATTCCTCACAGAACTCATTCTATATCCAATCATAACCGGTTTTACCATTCGGTTAAAGTATGGCATAGGGATGTGTTAAAATACAGAACTTATCATGCAGGAAACCATGGTGATCTCAGGTCAAAGGACTCAAATACTACTACTATGATGAGAATTACCTATGACAAGAATTCATATGGTATTCTTATAGTGAGTCGATCCAATACATCATTTCTCTAAATATGTACCTATGAGTTTGACTTAATATCTCATATACATGATCAGTAAAATTTAATCATCAGTTAAGCTCATACTAGTCTTTATTCATTATTGTTCCCACAACAATAATCAACTAGGGATATTTAGATTAGTAATTCAAGTATCATCTAAGAGTTTTACTATCAAGTCACGTACTTGATGATCTTAGTAGAATTAACTAATCAAGGATAATACTAGAATTAGCCAGTAATAATAAAAATGCCTCTTTATTAATATGACAATGTAAAAGTATGACCATTACATAATAGGCCTAGGGCATAACACTAACATAGAGAAAATGTCTATGTATAATCAATGCCACCTTTTTTAGTACAACCTTTAGCAACAAGTCTGGCTTTATATCCTTCAATATTGCCTTTTGAGTCGTGCTTTGTCTTAAAGGCCCATTTGCAACCGAGTCTTTTATAATTTTCTGTCAATTTAACAAGATCTCAAACATTATTTTGCTCTATGAATTTCAACTCATCTTTCATGGAATCAATCCATTTATTAGGTTCGGCACTATTTATGGCTTATGAATATGAAACCAGATCCTTATTAATTCTAATATAAAAAATCTGACTCTTGCAAATATACCACATAATCATTCATAATAGTTTATCTTCTTTCTCTTTGAGATCTTCTTATTACTATTTCTTGTGGTTCATTTGCATTAGTCATATGTGAGTTAGTTACTTGATGGGATGATTCTTTATTCAATTGTTGTTTAGTGTTATCATTATGTCCTTCAACACTTATAACAACATTTGGCAAAGTAATGGATGAAGGAACATTCATGTGTAAAGGAACATTTACACTAATTTCCTTTTATCTCCATATTTTGTTATCCGTTACTCCCATTAACATCACCATCCTCAATAAATTTTGCATTTTCAGTTTCAACAATTCTTGGACTATGTTTTAGACAATAAAATATATACCCTTTAGATTTCTCTGGGTAACCAATAAAGTAACCACTAATAGTTTGAGAATCTAACTTTCTTTTATGTGGATTATAAATTCTTGCTTCCACTGTGCAACCCCAACATGCAGGTGCTGTAAACTAGGTTTCCTTCATGTTTATAATTTAAAATGAGTCTTTTGAACTGCCTTACTAGGAACCCTATTTAACAAATATACTGCGGTTTTAAGTGCATACATCCACAATGATTTGGATAAAAAGGAGTTACTCATCATACTCCTAACCATATCCATCAAAGTCCGATTACGCCTTATGTTACACTATTTTGTTAAGGTGTACCTGGCATAGTATATTGTGCACATATGCCATGACTTTCGAGGAGTTTTACAAATGGACCAGGAAACTGTACAGACTCATCATATTTTTCATAATATTCACCACATCTATCATATCTTATAATTTTCACCTTTTTATCTAATTGCCTCTCAACCTCCTCTATGTATGCCTTAAAAGCATTGACTGATTGAGATTTTTCATGAAGCAAATAGATATAACCATAACGTGAAAAATCATCAATAAAGGTGATAACATATCTTTCTCCATTAATAGTTAGAGTGTTAAAAGGTCCACAAATGTCAGTGTGTATAATTTCAAGAAGCTGAGTGCTTCTTGTGGCTCCTTTCTTGGAATATTTGGTTTGCTTTCCCTTAATGCAGTTCACATAAATCCCGAGATTAGTAAAATCTAGATTCGAAAGAATTTCATTTTTCACTAATCTCTGTAACCTTTCCTTAGATATATAACCTAAATGTTTATGCCACAAAAAAGCAGAATTTTCATTCATCATGCTATGTTTAAGTCTAATACTGCTATTCATAGTAAGCAAGTATTCAGTAAAAACATTATCAATTTTTAGTTTGTATAAACCATCAAAAAGAAAACCAGAACCAATAAATTCAGAATTCTTAAATATACTAAAACTATTAGATCCAAATTTGCCATTAGAACCACAAACATCTAGTTTAGAAACTGAAATAAGGTTTCTACTAATTGAAGGTATATAAATAGTCTCAGATAAGTCTAATTGATAGCCACTATCTAAGATTAAACAATAAGTCCAAATGCCTTCAATCGGTGCCTTCATATGATTCCCCATAAATAGAAAATCACTTGTTGGGTTTGTGGTTCAAATCATAATGAATCTCTGCATCATATTAGCCACAGGAGTAGTAGCACCAGAATAAAGCCACCAAGTATTACTAGGAACTCCAATTAAGTTTGATTCAAAAATTGGAGAAGCATAATGAAAGATACCTTTCTTTTCGAACCAAGCCTTGTGTTTTAAACAATCTTTCTGACAGTGTCCTTCTTGCTTACAAATGTGACATATATCAATCTTTCATTTCTTCTCTTATGCCTAAGAAACATTAGCAGACCTTTTGATTTTTTTTAAACTTGTTGGCTTTCACTTTCATTCTTTTTTTAGCTCCTTGACCCACAAAATTGACAATGTGATTCCTTTGATTCTTTAATCTTGTTTCCTCCTGAACAAGCCTACCAGCCAATTTATTAACATCACAAATATCCTTTATAGTGTTATAGTTAATTTGAAAAGGCCCATATGTAGGAGGAAGTGAGTTCAACATAAATTGCACTAAAAAAGAATCCTCCACTGCCAATCCCAAGGACTTCAATCTTGCTGCAATATTAGTCATCTCGATGATATGATCTTGCATGCCCTTTGACCCATCATGCTTCATGGTCGTGAGCTTTGCCATTAATGTACCAGTGAGAGACTTGTCAGCAGAACAAAAACATTCTTCCACAAATGCTAGAAATTCTTTAGCACTTTCTATTTGTGGAATGGTAGACTTAATATTGTTGGCAATTGTCATTCGTAAGAACTTTAGGCATAATCTGTTATTGCGATCCCATGCCTTAAAGTGCAACTTCTCAACCTTGCTACTTGAATCAGTAATAGCAGCGGGCTTATCTTCCAATAATGCTAAGTTGAGATCCATAGAGTCTAAGTGGAAATCAACTTCTCATGCCATTTAGAGAAGTTTGTACCATTAAATACAGTAACAGATGATGCATGTGAATGAATTACTACAACTGCAAATATAACATAATGCTCACAATTAATATAGATTCAGAAAAACAATAAAGTAGTTCTTCTTTGGGTAGATGCTACAACATAATTCAAATACCATGTAAATAAACATAATGGGTAATTATTATATTTTAATTAAACACATCTAACATCTTTGGATAATCAAATATATTCAACTAAAATATAAGAATACACCCAATAATGTTTAACAATTATAGAGTAATAATTTACTTTTGGGTAAATTCTTAAATTCTATCAATTGTCAAATGCCAATTTTTCATTATTCATGGTATTTTATCAAAAATATAATATATACATATAATAACACATTTTAGTTTAAGTCACTTGGGCAACTATAAACTATAACAATAAATACATATATTTGTTTATAATAAAATATTTGTAACACATAAAATCATAATAAAATTATACTCATTAAAACATAATAATTATGAACAAAATAAATAAATAAATAACTTATTAATAACTTTCTATATTTATTTTATTTATTATTACTATAATCCAAAACGTAATAAAATATGGACAACTAATTTTGCCTCCGTCGTCATCATCATTACTATTATTTGCATCAACATAATGACAGTGGACTAAAGGCACCAATTAAAAGCCCCGCACAACATATTATTTTATTAAGTTCTCAAGTCCTTTAAAAAAAAAAAAAAAAACCGTGGAATATTAATCATCCTTGGTGCCCACATGAGTTTGACGATCAGGGATTTAAATTTAACAACATTGCAGAATATCAACCATCCTATTTTGCTAATACTTTAAGCAAAACGTCCCGACTATATAATTTGTTCATTCTAATTCATTGTTCAAAAATTAATTTGCTTAACAAAAATAAATCAAGCAATTAACATCTATCATATACAGAAAATATTTAGTTTTTCAACACATTCTCTAATACCACTTGTTAATTTTCCTTGATAACATACATCATAAACATAAATCTTAAAAATCTTTAAAACTAAATATTTTCATGATACAATAAATAAATAGTATAGAATTTGCAAGAGAATTAACACTTAAAGCTATTGGTGAGAAATTAATTTCTCTCTCTTGTTCCTTAATTCTCAATTTTAATATTTTATACATTTTCTCGAGTTTTTTTTTTTTTTTTTACATTCGAGTCTTCGTTGAATTTACAATCATTCATTGTATTAATGTCACATGAAACTCATCTAATATGTGAAATATTCCTCAGAAAAAAAAAAAGAAAGAAACATTGCATGTGAAATAATTAATTAAAGTAATAAATTATTTATAAAATAAAAATTTCATCCCATCTTCCACCATTATTAAACATCCAATCAATCTTACAAGCGTAATAGTCGGAGTAAACAATTTTTTTTTTTTAATGACTTTCTGTTAATTGACATGTTCACCTATTATCTTATACTTGTCAAGGAGTCTTATGTAATAAAATAAACTACTATTTGCCTTCGGAACAATTGTTTTTTGAATGACTTTACATGTTGACCAACTTTTTTTTCGGTCAGGTTGACTAATTATCTTATATCATGAAGTCAATAGCTCCTCTGATCTCTCCTTCCAGCTCTGTGTGATAGCTGGTTTATTGAAATGTGTTTGGGCTTTTTGTTGTGATAGTCAAAAAATATACTTCTACATTTATATCTACTTTAAGTAGAAGTATACATTAATTGTGACTATCTTTCTGTGATGGTGGTCTTCTGTAAGGGTTTATATCCCTCTTACCTTTTGGCTTCTGGCTTTTGTTCAATGAAATTATCATTCGAAAAAAATAAATAAACTACTATTTCATTGACCAAAAAAAAATTACTACTATTTGCCTTACATAATGTTTTTATTTATTATTAAGAATTCTTTATAATGTCCTATATTCCAGTTGATCACTTGACATGTGCAGCGCCCTCAAGCAATGCAATGCAAGTGGTTCTATTTTTATGGCTGTTCACATTCAGATCTATGCAATTTGAATATTTTATGAGCATTATTTTTATATAAGTCTATGTGAAATTTGTAGTGATTAATTGGTTATTGTTACATAAATTGTCTTTTATTTTATTTTATTTGTTTAAAATTATTGTGCAAAGACCAAGAAAATTATTAAATTATTTTTTATTTCAGTTCGAACTCGATTTGACTTTTAAACTCGAAATTCGAACCCAATTCAAATTCGATCGAGTTTTTTTTTGAAGTTTAAATCAATTAAAATTTATTCAAACTTGATTCGAATTCGAGCTCGACTGTTTTCGATAAGATATATTTATAATTATATTAAAATAAACAGGTA
This sequence comes from Mallotus japonicus, assembly GCA_949634005.1. Lineage (NCBI taxonomy): Eukaryota > Viridiplantae > Streptophyta > Magnoliopsida > Malpighiales > Euphorbiaceae > Mallotus > Mallotus japonicus. The sequence goes on from CATIWK010780334.1 coordinate 8,080, forward strand.
AAATAGTAAATATATACAAACTCAATTAAGCTCGTAAGTCTATCAAGTAACATATTTAGGATTCGAACTCAACTTGATAGCCTACTCGAGTAGCTTGACCTTGAGCTTGACTCGACAATAATCGAGTCCCTTTTGAAACTTTTTCGAGTCGATCCCGAGTAGTTCGTAATTCGGTTTGCTCGGTTATAGCCCTATATAACATACATGAATATTTGTCTTATGTAATGTTTTACTTATTGCTAATAGGTCTTAGTCCTATATAATGCTTTATTTATTACTAAAAATTATACAATTAAAATATTTTTATGATAATTGATTATAAATACTAAAATATAAAATCGAAATAATTCAAATTTATGAGTTAATGTTAAAAATTAATAATGTATTGTATTAGCATGCCAAAAATTGTTATTTAAAATAATTAACTGTAATATACGTCTTAAAAAATTTAATAATTTTTAACCTATATATAATTTTAAAATTTAATATAATATTATTCATATGTACATTAACATGTCAGACAAATATCAAAATAATTTCAAACATCATATTAAAGAATTTTAATATTATATGTATTAATACACATTAATATTATAAATAAATAAATTTTAATATTTCAAAATTATTAAAAATTTTATTGATGAATAATTAAATTTGTCTAGTAATATAAGATTATTTTAAATAAATTTGGTCCTTAAATATAATTTTAAAAATAAAATTTTGATTTTTTAATAAAAATTTCTACAAAAATAAGGACTATTAACTAACTAGGCTATTAAAATTTATTGTGATTTTTATAATGATATTTGTTTACTTATAAAATGAGAACATAAGTGAAATGAAATGTTAGGGCCAATTTAACCTTTATCTTAAAATTTAGGATGTAAATTGATAAAAAAAATAAAAAAGGGGGGCAATTTGAACTTTACCAAAATGTTTAAGAGTCAAATGGACCCTTATGATCTTCAAGGATATGCTTATCCATTTAAAACAAGTAGCCTTAATATTATTAGTCAAAATATTTCTGCAAAATCAAAGAGTTAGCTCACTTGTATAAGATTATACTAAATTTTTGTGCAAAGATACTTTATAATTAATGAGAGATTTTATGTTTGAAATTTAATTAGTCCAATTTTCTGAGATTATCACCAACTATAAAATGCGAATAAGAATTAGTATTATATTCAATATCGTATGGAAGCATCTCATACCTGTAAGGAAAAAAGAAAAGACTCTTGTTATGGTACAAATGTTTATATCCATACAAATAAAATCAGAGTCGTTGGATTTATTTTGCTGTAGAAATACCTGAAAAAAAAAATATATCCACAGGACTTAGGACATTCCATCGATCACCTTACATGTAGTTCTAATATTTTGCCAGTATTCACATCCAGAGCATTTTAAATATCAAATTTTATGGCCCTTTAATTTATAAACTATCAACTGTGTCTAATACTTTATGAACCTTCAATTTATAAATCATCAATTATGTCATTGTAAACGTTATATTGTCTTACATAACATGTCGCATCATATCAATTAAAGTTTAAAAATATTAAAATTTAATTCATAATCAAATTTCACATCGGTTCCTGAATTTACATGATTTTAATGATTTATAATCATTCACTTTACTTGAGTTAATTGTTGAATTTGCATTTCTTAATTTTGTCATAATCATATTAAACCAATTATTTTATCTATCATTTTGTATAAAATAAAATAAAACAAAAATTATATCAATTTTAATTTTAAATTTCCTTAAGCATGACATTTATATTATATTAAACAAAGTGTAAATAAATAATTTTTTTAATATGAAACTTATCATAAAATTAAAAAATATTAAAATTTTAATTTTTAATCTAATTCTATATACTATTTATTTGTATTTAGGTGGTTTTAATATTTTATACTTATTTTATTTTATCTAGCTGTTTGTCAACTTCGAACATCGATGGATTGCACAATATATAGGATTTATTCCTTTCCTTTTTAATCGACGCTGGCAGGATTCAAACCCTACGCCTCAGAATAATCTTGGACAATAGTTATCAGTTCTCTACTCACTCATTGACTCAACTTTAAAATTATTAATTATATAACAATTGCGTTAAACTATTTTATAGACGGACATGAAATAAAAGATACTAAAATTTTCTAATGTGAAATTCATTGTGAAAATAAAAAAGAGATATTAAAGTTTAATTCAGGATTTAAACATATATGAGTATGTATCAGTTGGTTCAGTTAAAAAATATATAAACCGAACTAAACTGAAAATATTTAAGAAACTAACCAAACTAAACGGAATAAAAGTTAAAATTGAATTAAACCGAACCGAATTGGTTCAATTCAGTTCGATTGGTTTATTGGGTTTGACTTTTTTTAGTTTTGCAATTTTAAACCTATTAGATTAATTTATGTAATTTTCACTATTCTAATAATATTTACGAGATCTATTATTAATTTTTAGAAAATAAACTGAACCGATTTTTATTAAAATAATTTTGGTTTGAATTTTTTGGCATTAAATAATTTTATTAAGAGTTTTGAATATTTTAAAATTGATAGATTTATTTACATTGATATAGTAGAGAGATATCGATCAAACCGAACTATAAACACCCATATAATTTAAAATATTTTAGAAATTCAGTTTGAATCGATTTAATTATATTTTTATATTAAACCGAAAATATTTAATTCCTTAAAATAAAAATCAAACTAAATTTTTTTACAACTAAAATCCAACGAAATCAAACCGCAATTTGCGCTTATATATATATATATATATATATATATATATATATATATATATATATATATATATATATATATATAATATAATATAATATAATATAATATAATATAAGCTTATCCAATTGAAAATCTTGTATTCATACTATGATCGCACCACGTTCGGTAAATTAAATTTTAGTTTATAGGAAAGTGAATAAATGGGTATGTATTTCCATTGAGCATTCAAATGATGTAGTCCAAATGAGCGTTATATTTAACTATATTAATTATATTTTCATGATCTGTATAAAAGTTAAATTTCAGTTTTTTTTATTTTGGACAGAAAGTAATTAAATTTCAGTTTTTTAAGGTTTTTGGTTTAACAAAAGGTTGTTAGATTATTTCATTCTCTTGAAAAATCAAATTAATTAGGAACCAATGGTGTACAAATAAAAATAATTACAATCAAACTTAGGACGCATGGCTTGTGGTTGTCAGACAATTATTTTAGGAAGAGTGGTGCGGATATGGAGCAATTAAAAAAATACTAAATGGAGACTCGATGCATCGACTCCGTACCTATAAATAAGTAGAGCTATTGTTCTCGTTTTTCATCCAAGGAACTAAGCTACATATAGAATAAATGGAAGATCAAAAAGAAAACAATGAGTCAAATTCCCCCACCCACCCTGCCTCTCCAAATGAAAACAATGAGTCATCAAAAAAGGAGAACGGTTCAGATCCCCTCACCCACGCTCCCTCTCCAAATGGAAACAATGGGCCATCAGAAGAGGGGACCCCCCTTCTTTTGATGTGTTATCAAAGGCTGGTGGGAAAATGGACTGCTTCAGTCCTATTAGCGTTATTGGTAGTGATAGTACTTGGAGCATTATTAGGAGGAAATAAGCCACATAATGCAGTGACAACAAGTGAGGGGGAGCTACCTAAATGGTTTATTGACTGGGTGAATTCAGAAGAAGGAAACGATGTCAAAGACGTTGAGGGCGAGTTGAATCTGTCTTGCCAAAAAATGCCAGCTGTTGGTCAGGATCAACAAGGAAAAGGACGCGTCAAGTACTGGAGTATAAAGTGCACCAAGAGGAGCAAGCAAGAAAGAGATGATGGTGATGCTTATCAAGAAAAGGCCAAAGATAATTCTCCGGTATTGACTCTTCGTTTGGAGGAGCAAGGTAAAGTTAGAAAATCTGACAACAAAGGAGATTCTTGTCTGTGTTGTCGTCCTTGTAGCAATGCTACAACATCCGATCCCCCTATTGGTGTTTGGAGACGGATTTATGGTCGTTCTATTGGTTTTTGGAGATGGATTTCTGGTTGTTCTATTGGTTTTTGGAGATGGATTTCTGGTTGTTCTTTGTTCGGATGGCCATGGTGTCCCCCGGTACTTTTTACAATACTTTCTTTTTCTTTTCGTTCTCCTTTATTATTATTATTTAAAAAAAAAAAAAAAAACCTACCAGAAATAGTTTTTATATGTACGTGTATAGGCAAAGGTAGGTCAAAAATCTGAACACTTCTTAAAATTTTTAGAGGATTTAATCAAATTCAACCAAGTATTTTTAAACTTGCAGTTAATCATACATTCACTTTCTTTTATAATTAAAATTATCAAAGATCGTTCGTCATTGTAGCTGACTATTACATTTTTCCTGTTTGTAGGGATGTAAATATCATTCTGAAACAATAAGTGTCGAGTTTGAGCTAGAGTTGAAACAAGTGTTACGTAAACGGCTTCACTGGCTGCTTGATCAAGAGGCGTCTCACCAAGATAAACCTTGCCTAGATAAATACCCAACATATTTACAAGAACAGTTCTCAAATATGTTTAAAGACATACTTAAAAGTGAAATCGACGATTTAAGTGAAGTCATAAAAGACCCACGTAAGGCAACATCCACACCAGCAAAACCAGATCAAAGTAAGCCTAAAGTTGGAGAAGTACTATCAGAAGGTATGTACCAGTTATTATATTAGCTAAATGTGTAATTTGATGAATACCCTTCTCATGAATTATAATTTCGTATTACCATTTGCACTTACTAATTTTTTTTTTCTTTTCAATATAGAGGTTTCAGGATCCATTCCTTCTTGTCCTAAATGATCATGGAGGCTCTTAAATTGATGGATACATCTACGGTTATATCTCTAGTTTAGTTCATTTCACGAATAAGGATGATCCTGGAAAACTTCTGAAGATGTAGTTTAATTTGTTTCTGGTTAATTTCATGTTATTTTTCAATAAAAATGTATTGCAATCTATCAGTTTCAATGAAATCAACAATTTTTATAATCAGGGCTCTCTCTCTCTCTCTCTTTTCTGATGAAAAACATGATTCTCGTGCAAATAAGGTTATAAAAATGAATAAAAGTACGAGTTCAAATCAAAAAATTTTCTAACATCAAGAATCATATCGAGTTTATAATAACTAGTCCTATACTTTAAGTTACTTTCTTTTTTTTTTTATCATTCACACTAACACACATGGGTTAAGGATACCAGTGGAGTTCTCCAAAAGGAATATCCAACCTTTAGAGCCTCTTGCTAGTATATAACCCATACACACCCGTTAAAGTCCCGATGTGGGACGACTACCATTGCCTAAAACGGCTACTATACTTTTAAGTTACTTAATGGTATCTATAATTCACTAATCATGAAAATTTTCTTTTGTCAAATAAAGTCTTCATTAATAATAATAACGCAAAGCGAACATACAAGAGATCATAGAGCTTGGACACTTTGAAGCCAACTACTCCAATCTAGAACATGCGATGAATATTTCAAAGCAATCAAAAAATAAAATGTGGATCCTATGTGATGAATAAAATTGTAAAAACAATCTTGAATAATTTTCCTCTGATTTAGAAAATGTTTAAAGACAATGTTCTTTTTCTAGATTATAAGGTGTATAAAAGTCCTTATGCAAATAAGTTTTATCAAATTCAATTTTTTTTTGCTAAGACATTTAGCTCATGAACTATATTTTATGTTATAGTTGATGTCGTGGGAGAATTTGGACGAAACAAGGTCTTATCTTTGGGTTAAGGTTTATGTAGATTGGTCTTGGCACGTTTGTGTTGTAGTCTACATTTCTTAGGGCCTTGGAAGATATAATTTCTACCAGTGCTCGCCTAGAAACGTTATGAGCTGCTTTATTACAGTTTCTACTAACAAAAGCAAACTTGAAAGTACCAGTAACACCCACCAAGCCCACAACATCATTAATCAACAATTCTACGACCTTGTCCACCGTTCCCCGGTTGTTCACAGCATCCATTACTGCTTTTGCATCCCCCTCAAATTGGACATGCAAGTAACCATGTCTTTCAGCCAACAGCACAGCATCCTTTAGCGTCATGGCCTCCAGTACAAGCGGGTTAATAATTCCATTGATTGCACCTGCAAAACTGCACCCACGTGATCACGAACAACACAGCAACAGCTCCCCTTTTTCTGAACTTGCTGCACTGCTGCATCGAAATGAATCTTAGTACAAGCGGATTAATAATACCATTGATAACCATTGACTGCACCTGCAAAACTGCACCCACGTGGTCACAACACAGCCACAGTTCCTCTTTTCCTGAACTTGCTGCACTGCTGCATCGAAATTGATCTTAATCCAGAGTTCTTGAGGTTGTTGCCAGTTCATCTTGTCCACTGGAGATATGTTTCGGCAACTCATTTCCTTCCCTGAAACAGTTGTCACATTCAGGTACTCAGACCACTGCTTTACCGCGATTGTAATAATCTGACGAGGAGCCCAAATTTTTCCTTTAAACACTGCGTCATTCCGAGTTTCCAGATGCATCGTAACACAAAACACGAAGGAGCTATATATCTCCAACCATTATTCACATTATTGAGTTCCTTAAGTAAGCTAAACCACCAAGAACTCGCATTATCTCCCCTGACTTCATCTGCCCTTACCATGAGAGGGGAACTAAACCACACTTGTCTAGCAATAACACATCTCGTGAAGAGATGGAAATCACTTTCCCCTTGAGCATGACACCAACTACAGCAATTAATATTTGGGACATGTCGAGCATGGAGATTCTCCCCAGCTGGCAAATCACCAGAACATACTCGCCGCATAAAATGTTTGATTTTGCTAGGTATCGTTAACGACCACACCGCTTCCATATTCTTGCGTTTAAGCCATCAGGTACCCGACCCTGCCGTCAGAAGTTGTCCTTCCATCCATTAGCAAATTCCTAGCTGTACGATAGCCTGTTCTGACAGAGTAATGGCCATTCCTTCTGCAGTGCCAAATAATCTTATCATCCCTACCCGTTACACTCACTGGAACCCTGCAAATAGCCTCCACCATAACTGGACTCAAGACTTGCCTGAGAAGATCAACATTCCATTGTTTCGATACAAAATTAATCAGCTACATACTGAATATCACCTCGTTGGAGAGATTATGAGCTCTAAAAGGATAACACCTTAGAACCCAACGATCCTTCCACATATGAATATCCAGTTACAGACCCTCCATCGGACCCCTTGCTCCAGTACCCTTTTTCCAGCCATTATACTTCTCCATGCATACGATGGATTGTGACCAACTTCCGCCTCCATGAATGGTTTATAAAGGAAGTTTCTACCCTTGAAAACTCGACAAAATAAGGATCTTTTATCCTATAACAATCTCCACCCCTGTTTGGCAAGCATCGCCAGATTAAAGGCTTCAAGATCCTGGAAACCCAATCCACCATCCCTCTTACTACTACAGAGCTTGTTCCAACTCACCCAATGAATTTTGCATTCATCGCGTTTCTGCCCCCACCAGAATGCTGCAATTAGTTTATTAATGTCTTGACATATACCTGATGGCAATTTAAAATAACTCATAGCATAACAAGGGATCGCCATTGCAACGGCTTTCAGTAACACTTCCCGACCACCAAAAGATAAGTTTTGGCCTTTCCATTCCTGTAATTTGCACCTGACCTTCTCTTTCAAATCTCTGAATGTCTCCTTTTTTTATTTAGTTACAATCGAAGGTAGGTCTAGATACTTATCTTAACCTCCCATATTCGATATTTGCAACACCTCCGAGAGCTCCCTTCTTAGCTCATCCGACACATTCTTGCTAAAGAAAACTGAGCTCTTGTCCTTGTTGATTTGTTGTCCACTAGGTTCCTCATAAATATGTAAAATCTCATTAATTTTCCTGCAACAATCCACAGAAGCTTTGCAAAACAAAAGAGAATCATCAGCAAATAAGAGGTGAGACACCACATGAGCTCTACGAGCAATTTTCACACCATACAACTCCCTATCCGTCACCGCCTGCCCCAATAAATTTACAAAACCCTTAGCGCACAACAAGAACAAATACGGGGACAACAATTCACCTTGCTTCAATCCTCTGGAAGGCTTAATGAAACATGTAAACTCTCCATTTACTTTAACCGAGTAGGTTATTGTTTGAACACATTCCATTATCCAATCTACCTATTGCTTGTAAAACCCCATCTTTTCCATAATCAATTTAAGGAACTCCCATTCTACTCTATCGTATGCTTTCCTCATATTAAGCTTAATAGCAAGCGCTTGAGCTTCCTCTTTTTTCCTTATTTTCATATAGTACATCACCTCATGTGCAACAAGAATGTTATAAGATATTTGCCTCCCTGGAACAATGGCGCTTTGTGCTTGACATATAATTGCAGGCAGTATTCTCTTCAATTTGTTTGTGAGGACCTTAGAAATTATTTTATAGTATACCAAACACAAGCTGATTGGTCGAAGTTATTTCATTATATGAACCTCCTTGACTTTGGGTAGCAAAGAAATAACATTGTGATTGAAAGCCTTGAGCATCCGACCTCTCCTGAAAAACCTTTTAACCGAATTACAGATATCTGTTAGCACAAAACCGCAAGTGTACGGATCGTGGCAAGTAATAAAGTGATAAGTAGAGTATCGTTCCCACGAGAAAAGGGTACTAAGTACTAACTGTCAATCGGTTTTCCCTAGCTAGCATAAATAAAAAAAAATTCAAGAATTAAATTAAGAAATTAAAATAAACAATCTACTTTAATTAATTTAATCAACTCAATGGGGATAAACTAGAGATTGAGTTTGTTTCACTAGTTAGAACTTGAATTACAGAATTAAATTCAACTATTTCATTGATCACAATCAAGGGTAAATCACTCAAATTACCTAGAGTCTCTTTCGAGATCATCTAAGAATGCCAAAATTAAATACCGCCTATTTTCGTGGTCAAGTCAATTAATTAGGGCTCATTAAGTTCCTTAGCAATTTATTGATCCCTGAAGGATTCGTTTACTTTCGTGATCGAGGTTCCTAAGTCTTATGAGTTAGAAGCGAGTAAATTACTCAACTTTCGTTGATAGCAATTTACCCATAAACATGTAAACAATTGGGCCCTTAATTGAATACAATACATAAAAGCACAACTCATAAAATTGAATGAAAATCAAATCATTAATAAGAAATAAAAATTCCAACAAGTCTAACTAGCTACTCCAAAACCAAACTCTAAATAGTTTAGATATTCATAAGAAAAGAAGAAGAAGAAAAGATAAAAATCGTTGAAAGTATGCTTCAATCTTCAATCCTTGTTAAGCTCTTCAACTCCACGCTTCGCCTTCTTGGCGGCGGTGTTTTCCCCCCACCACACACACTTAATGCTCCTTTTAAATCCCCTTTTATAGGCTAAGTCTGATGGAAAACCTAATTGCACTTGAATTCCTAAGTTTTTACCAAAAAGGAAGATTTTTTACTCGACATGGTTTCATGCACGGGATGAGGGAAGTGGTGTCACGTCCTTCATTTTACGGCATGGCTTGCATCATGTCGTGCATGAAACCATGTGCTATCTCTCGTGAGTTCTTTAGTTTGCACAGATTGGCACATGGCTTGCATCATGTCGTGCATGAAACCGTGTCTAAAGACACAGCTTCCATCATGTGGTGTCTGAAACCATGTCACACTAGTCCTTAGGAATTCCTTTCTAAACTTACCTACAAACAAGGAAAACACATATTAATATCAATTAAAAGCTCCTAAATAAACCAAAATCAATAGGAGACTAGAATGAAGGTCCAACTTAATTAAATGCTTAATTAAACCTAAATTCTTCCCAATTATTACTAACTATTTATTCATTATTCATTAAAATTCAACTCTAGAACAAGTGTAAAATTACACTTAACAATATCCTAACCAACCATGCTTTAATACTCTTAGAAAATTTCCCAGTGAACCCATCTCTACCTGGAGCTCTGTTAGGATTAATACTGAAGCCTGCTTTTTTAATCTCATCCGCTGAGACCTGCCGAGTTAACTATTAGATATTAAACTTGAAACTAATATATCTATATTTAGCATATGTTAAGTTTAATTGACTATTATTGTTTAAATTTTATGATGGAAATTTACTTAACTATCTTAAGATATATATTTTTAGTATAAAACTATAGTATAAATACCCTATGAATGT